>JADBJO010025152.1:0-7500 GCA_016801955.1 Conus betulinus
AGCGAGAGGCAGACGGGAGCAGATTTGAGGAGACGACGGAGAAACGGGAGAGAGAGAAAGTTACCTGAGATGTGATTGTTTTGTGTTGATTGTGTAGATTTTTTTTGGAGGAGACGAGAGGAAGGAGGAAAAGTTTTTTTGGTGAGACCCGACGAGGAGGAGGGAGAGGAAGTTAATGGTGTGTTGTGTTTGGTGTTGAGTTGACAGAACCGACCGGGAAGAGCGCAGAGAGACAGGAGGAGAGAGGCGAGAGGAGAGCGGACGGAGAGACGAGACGAGAAAGTTTAAAGAAAAGAACGAGGTGTTTTAGAGCAGTTGTTTTTGTTTGGTTTCGGAGAGAGAGACGTTTGTTTTTTCCGAGGAGGAAAAGTTTTGTTGGTTGTGATTGTGTTATGGTTTTTTGAGATGAGTGTGGGGGAACTAGAGAGAAAAGAGAGAATACGGGGGCAGAGACGAGGAGAGGAGAGCAGACTGAGGAAAGAACGTTGAGATGATATGAGTGAATGGTATGTATGTAAGTGTTGCAGCAACCCGAGAATGTTATGAACCTTGTTTTTGTGGAGTATTTTTGGTTGTGGGTAGTTGTTGATCGAGGACGGAGGAGAGCGAGAGGAAGAGAAAGAGAGAGACGAGGTTTTTTTTGCGTTGTTTTTGGATTTTTGAGGGACGAGGGGAGAGAGAAGGCAGAACGAGCATGAGAGGAGGAGGGAGAAAGAACGTTAAGGCTGTGGTGTTTTGGGTGTGTAGAGAGTGGGGGAAGGAGGAGAACAAGAAAGGTTAAGAGAGAGCACCGAAAACAGTCACGAATTGGGGGAGAGAGGTTTATGAGGTGATTTTGTGACCGGACGGGATAAACCGCGGACGAAGATGGAAGTTTAGGGAGATATGTTTTTGGGTGTTGCGAGAGAGAGAGAGCAGGGCGCACAGAGAGAGGGGAGAGAGGAGAGTACTGGGAGACACCGAGAGGGAGAAGGAGAAGAAGTGGAATTCTTTTTTTTTTTTGAGATCGGAGGAACGAGTGAGAGAGAACGAAAAGTTGAGACGAGGAGATGTAAATGTGATGATATGTTATGAGGAAGGGAAAGTCCAGGCACCCCGAGGACTGGAAAGTAATTATGTGAAGAGCGTTTTTGAGATGGTGTCACGAAGGGCGAGAGAGATGGAAAGAGAGATTGGGAGCGGGGGAGAGACCGGATAGAGAGAGAGGAGAGAGAGAAAACGGAGAGAGGGAGAGAAGGGGGAGAAGTTTGACCGAGAGAGAGCGCGCGAAGATTGGAGACAGCAGGAGAGGGAGAGAGGACCCGAAGAGGAGAGGGAATTTTTGTTATTGGTTATTGGTGGTGCAGACAGGAGGGTGGAGGCGAGAGGAGAGGGAGAGAGACAAAGTCAGGAGCGAGAAAGTTACACGAGACAGATTTTTTGTTTGTCGAGGAGGGAGGATTGGAGCGAGAGAGCGAGTTGAGCAGAGATCGAGACGGGAGGAGACGCGAGGAGAGTGCAGGAAGATGTTTGTTGGTTATTCGGATGTGATTTGTTTTTTTGTTGTGAGAAGAAGAGGAGAGAGAGAGGGGAAATTTAGAGAGAGACGACGAGAGAGAAGGGACGAGGGATTTGGATGTGTTTGGTGTTTTGGTGGCATGGATCTTTGGTTTTTTAGAGAGAACATGAGAGGAAAAGGAAGTAATTGTTTTATATGGGTTGTTTATGTGTTTTGGGTTATTTGAGAGAAGAGGAGAAAGTAGAGGGAAGGACGAGAGAGAGAAGAACGGGTTTTGTTTTTTGGATTAATTTTATATTTAAACGCGAGGAGAGGAGGAAGCAGCGAGAGGAGAGGCAGAGAAAGAAGAGTGGTGTATTGTCTTGAGAGAAGAGAGAAGAGAAAGTGAGAACCGGCCGATGATCCGGACGAGACGAGTGGAGAGAGAGAGCAGGAGAGAATTGGAGTGATAGGAGAGGAAAGTTGAGGAAAAGGAACGACCTGGAGAGATGAGAGAAGTGGGGGGATGATTGTTGAGTTTTTTGGTGGTTCTTTGTTTTAGGTGGAGCGGTGTATGGTGGCGGAGAAGAGAGGACGAGAGACGAGAGGAGAGTTGTGGGTGATAATGGTTTAGGTTGTCGGGGTGATCCGAGAGGACACACCGCGAGCAAGACGAGGCAGAGAGAAGAAAGACGACGAGAGACAAACGAGCCGACAGAAAGTTGATAGAGCAGGAGAGAGCGACGGAAGAAGTGAGCAGATGAAGAAAAGATGTTTGGGTTGTTTTGTTTTGGAGAGACGGAACGAGAAACGAGGCAGGCGAGAGAGTTTGGGAGAGAGACGAGTCTTTGATTGCAGTTACATGTTAGAGGAAAGTTAGAAAGAGGGGAAGTTAACGAGAAGGAGCGCCGGGACACAAGAGAGGAGGAGCCCAGGTGAAGCGCCCGAAGAGACGTATGAGGAGCAGAGGGTGGCGGTAGAGGAGGTCGGTTTGGAAGAGAGCGGGACCGACGAGAGCAGTAGAGGAGCAGCGAGAGAGGAGGAGGACGACTTGGGAGAAAGAACGTGAGGGTGTTTTGTTTTGTATGGGTTGATTGTTGGATTATTAGCGGAGAGGGAGGAGGAAGTGGCAGCGACCGAGGAAAAGAGAGAAAGCCGGAGGAGAGAGAGAGAGTAAGGAGGGAGGAAGTGGGGTGGGTTGGGGTGGAGAGGGAGAGGGAGGAGAGAGAAACTCGGGAGGAAGACTGAGACGGAGGGAGAGGATGATGGGAGGGTGAGAGTGGAGGAGAAGAGGGAGGAGAGGGATGAAAGAGAAAGTTAATGTGCGGGGGAGCGAGAGAGAGGCGACCCGGAAGAGTCGAGGGTGTGTGTTTGACGGCCGAGTTGAGTAGAGACGGAGAAACCCGAAGACGCAGCCGCCGATAGAGAACGAGAAGAGAGGCGAGGACGAGGGAGGGAGTTGATCGGAGAGGATCCGCAGAGAAACGTCCCAGAGCCGACCCGAGGAGAAGCGAGCAGAAGACCCAGGAGCCGGGAGGGAGAGAGAGGAGGGGGAGAGGGAGAGGAGAGAGGGGAGAAGGAGAGAGAAAAGAAGAGAAGAGGGGGGGGAGGAGAGAGAGGAGAGGAGAGAGAGAGGAGAAAGGAGAGGGAGAGGAGAGAGGGGAGAGAGAGAGGGCGGGGAGAGGAGGCGAACGAGGGAGGAGGGAGAGAGACACGGAGGGGGAGGAGAGGGGAGAGGGAGGAGAGAGAGTAGGGAGAGAGAGGATGAGATGAGAGAGAAGAGAGGAGAGGAGGAGAGGGAAGGAGAGAGTGAGAGAAAGAAGAGAAAGGTAGAGCGAGGGAGGAGGAGGAGAAGAGGAGGAGAGGAGGAGGAGAGAGAGAAAGTTAATTGAGGAGGGGGAAAGGGAAAAGTTAGAGAAGAAGAGAAAGAGAAGGAGAGAGACGAGAGAGGGAGGAGAGAAGGAGAGAGGCCACCGCCCCCCCCCGCCCCCCGAGAGGAGAGAAGTGGAGAGGGAGAGAGAGGGGAGAGCACGGAGGAAAGAGAGGAGAGAGGGGAATTGAGGGATGATGGAGGGAGGGAGAGGCGAGGAGAGAGAGAGAGGAGGAGAGGCCCCGAGAGAGGAGAGAGAGAGAGAGGCGAGAGAGACGGAGGGAGAGAGGAGGAGGAGAAACGGAGAAGGAGGGATTGTGTCGAGAGTCGAAGGAGAGAGACCCGAACGAGATTTAGGAGTTTAGGAGAGAGGTCGAGAGACGAGGAGAGCAAGTTTAACGAAGGAAAGGACAGCCCCCCCCGACCGAGAGAGCGGGAGAGAAGACAACGAGGAGAAAGCTACTGGGAGGAGAGAGAGTGATTTTGTGAACGACCGAGACAGTTGGAAAGCGGCGCGAGGGAGTGAGGGAGCGCAGAAAAAGTTGGAGGAGAGAGAGAGCCAGAAGAGAGAGGCAGGGAGAGCGAGGGAGAAAGAGGAGGAAGAGAGCACCAGAGAGCGCTTTCCCCCCCAGAGGCGAGCGAAAGAGAGGAAGCGGCAAAGTTAGTGCGCAGCACACCGAGGATGCGAGCCCCCCGGGAAGACGACGAGCCGAGGTTTTTTCGAGGCGAGGGCGGGAAGAGTGAACGAAGAAACGAGAGAGGAGGAGAGAGAAACAGAGAGCCCGAGGATGAGAGAGACGTGAGACGACGAGCAAAGAGAATGAGAACGAGGGAAATCGCTTGTTGGTAGGGAGAGGGAGAAAGAGTGATGTAGTGAGAGAGATGGGGATTTGTTGGGAGTGTTTTTTCGGAACCCGACCCCCCCCCCCGCACCTTGTAGCAAGAGAGATTGTCGAGGAAAAACCAAGGACGAGAAAGGAACTCCGGTTTTTTCGTATTTGGATGTTTTGGAGTATGGGGAGCCGGGAGCCGAGACGCGAGACCGAAGCATGAACTGAGAGAGAGAGGGAGAAAGTTAAGAGAAGAGGAGGATGGAGGAGAAAGAGAGGACGAGGAGAGACGGAAAGTGAAGAGAGGGGGGGGAGAGAGAAGAGGAGGAAAAAAAGTGTGTTTTTTTTAATCAGAAAGTTTAGGGAAGAGAGAACCGAAGAGAGGAAGAAGAGAGAGAGAGAGAGAGGGAGAGAGAGACCGGAGGAGAGGGGAGAGAGAAGAGAGAGCCTGAGAGCGCGACGAGGAGAAGAGAGAGCGAGCAGAGAGAGAAAGAAGGGAAGGAGAGAGATGAGGAGGGACGAGAGAGGACGGAGACGAGACGGAAGAGAGGAGGCGAGCTCAGCAGAGAGAGCGAGAGAAGGGGGACATGAGACGAGGAGAGACGGGAGGAGGGGGGGGGAGAGAAATGCGACGGAGAGAGAGCAGAGAAAGTGAAGAGAGAGAAAAGTTAAGAGAGAAGAGACAGAAGGAGAGAGAAGAGATGAGGCGAAGAGAGGAGAGAGAAGAGGGATTGGATGGTGAGATTGGTGGGGAAGGAGAGAGAGAACGACGAGAGAAGTGACGGAGGGAGGAGGCGAAGCAGGAGAGGGAGTGTGAGAGACGGAGCGGAGGGACGAGGGTGAGAGAGAAAGCGAGACAAATTGAGAGCGAGGGAGATGGAGGGGAGAGACGAGAAAGCGAGGAAGGGAGAAGAGCTGGGGAGCTTTGAGTGACGATTGAGGGCTGGAGAGTTGGAAAGATAAGTCGAAAGGGAAATGTAAGGATGGGAAGAGGAGGAGAAAGTTTGGTGAGAGGGAGGAGAGAGTATTGAGGGAGTGAGAGAAGGGAGTGGATGAGAGAGGAGTGGAGGATTCTGGAGAGACGAGAGGGGATGTGAGGAGAGGAAGACACGAGAAAGTTATTACAGGGGTGAGGGATGATGAGGAATGAGTTTAGTGTGTGAAAGTGTGGGTGGGGGAGAGAGGAGAGTGGATTAGGGCCGAGGGTGCGGAGTGGTGGGAGAGGGATGATGGAGAGATGTGGAGGAGAAGTTTAAATGGGTGACTGCCGGAATGGGAAGGAGGGCAGAGCGAGGGAGGGGAGGGAATGGAGGAGGAGGAGACGAGAGGTGATGGGGGAGAAGAGAGAGAAGAAAAGACAGAGAACGGAGAGAAGGTGGGGAAGAGAGGAGAGAGAAAGGGCACGAGAGCGAGAGGGGAGAGGGGGAGAGGGAAGACGGAGGTGATAGGGGATTATGGGGATAGTTTTGGTTAGAGCGCCGGTGAGAGGAGGAACGAGAAGACGAAGCGAGGGAGAAAAAAAGAGAAAGTTTAAAAAGAACAGGAGAGGCGAAAGAGAAAGTTTGAGAAGAACTACGAGGGGAAAGAGGAGAGGAAGGGAAGAAGAGAAAGAGAGGAGGACAGAACGTTTAGGCAGGTGAGAAGGAGGGAGAGGGAGAATCGCAGAGAGAAAAGACCGAGAGAGAGAGAGAGGAGAGACGAGAAGAGAGGAGGAGGAAGTGAGAGGCGACGGAGGAGACAAAGTAAAAAGTTGGGAGAAGGAGGGAGAGAGGGAAATAGGTTGGTGACAGAGAGAGGAGGGAGAACGCGGAAGAAGGAAAGAAACGACGAGAGAGGTAGAGAGAGAGAAAAGGAAAGTTTAGGAAAGAGCGAAGGAGAGGGAGGGAGGGAAAGTTAGATGGCGTCCGTTTAGCAGAGGAAGTCGCTTCAAATTCAGTGTGTCCAGAATTTACCTGTTGGGGTTTGCCCTCTACGCATCTCAAGCTTTTGTGCACGTAAAAAATGGACCACACCACCTTTCTTACACGTCTTCTTTGATGTTCATAACCATGAGTCCCTTGTGCAGAGTTCATGCTATGTCGTACAATGTCCAATAAACATTGGAAAGAAAGGTGAAATAAAAGAATAGCATGTTGTCTTGGTGATAAGCGGAACGCACTGTTTGTTTGCGATTCGAGTTTTGTGTTTCTATGACGGCGGGATCGGAAGTCTGACCACGTCATGGATAAATTTGTCCCAGAAACGATCGAAATTTCGAAACAATTTCTTATATTCCAGGAAATGTACAGTTTCTTGGAGTGATGTGTACGTGTGTGAGCGAGAGAGAGAGAGAGAGAGTGAGAGAGAGGGGAGAGTGAGAGAGAGGTGATGGGAGGAGATGGAGAGAGAGAGATGTGTGGAGCGAGAAGGGGGTGGAGAGAGAGGAAATAATACAATGTGTGGCAGACTATGACCAAAAAGCATCATTCAAAGTTAGTTTTTTCTAGAATGTGGTCGTCTGAAGATTGTCTGTAGGTGGTGGTTGTGGAGTGTTCATTAGCTGAAACTCTGTGCATAGTGCGGGTGTGTAGCTGCGTGTGGTGTATGTGTATGTAGTGGTTGTGCGGTGTGTGGCTGGTGGGTCTGTGTGTGTGTGTGTGTGCGCGCGTTGTCAGAACCATTATGTATGTCGTTGGGAAAGAGCTGGAAGTATATAGATAAGGACGGAAGTGAGCAGGCGGGGGCTTCAGAGCAATGGGAGTAGTGTTTTGTATGTGTTTGTGCGGTCATGCACTGTAGAACAGATAATTCAACATGAGAGAGAGAGAGAAGAGGATGTGCGAGACGGATTTATGGAGACGAGGAGAGGAGAGAGAGAAGAGGAGAGAGAGTGAGGGACGGAGGAGGTGGAAGTAGACACGGGGAGGGAGGAGAGGGGACGACGAGGGAGAGGAGGTAGAGACGAGAGGAGGGCAGACGAGAGAAGGAGAGAGCAGAGAGAGAGGGCGGTGATGTAGGTCGAGACGAAGACGAGACGAGAGAAGAGCGAGAGGATGCGAGGCAGAGGAGAGGGACGAGAAGGGGAGAGAGGACCCGAGAGAGAGGGCAGCGATGACGGTAGAGAGAGAGAGAGCAGTGAGAGAGAGAGATTTTGAGAGAGAGTTGTCAGGAGACGAAAGAGAGAGGAGGGAGAGAGAGAAGGAGCAAGGAGGAGAGAGACGCGGAGGAGAGAGGAGAGGAGGGAGGGGCGAGAGAAGACGCCGAGAAGGGAAGAGAAGAGGAGACGGACCGGAGAGAGTGGTGCGTTGCGTTTTGCGCGTGCCGTCGCGGCGTGCGTGTGTGTG
>JADBJO010025152.1:12500-17500 GCA_016801955.1 Conus betulinus
TGCCATCTTTCTGTCTCCCTTTTAACTCTGCCTGTCAGTCTGTTGTGTGTTCTGACTGTGTGTATGTTTGTCCCCGTTCTGTCTGTCTGTCTGTCTGACTGTCTATATGTCTGTCTGTCTGTCTGTCTGCCTATCTCTCTCACATACTCTCTCTCTCGCTCTCTCTCTCTCTCTCTCTCTCTCTCTCTCTCTCAACACACACAACACACACACACACACACACACAAACACACACACACACACACAAACACACACAATTCGCACAGTAGACAATGTCCTGCATTGTCACTTAAACTTTATTTGTGGTCAGTAGCGCTTACTCTGCTTTCGTCCTGTGTATCCAAGCTTTTCTTAGCTGTACAGATGAACTGGCTACTTTGTGTACTCCCAGTTCTTATAGAACAGGGAGATAGGAGTAATTCACAATGGTAACGAAGAAATGTCGTCTCTGTGTGCGCGCGCGCGCGCGCGCGCGGGTGTGTTCGGTACGTGTGTACGTGTGTGTGTCCATCCGTCTGTAGTCAAAATGACTTCTACTCGCTCCAGACAAAAATACTGGGCCGATCTTTTCTGAAAATATGTAGGTATGTTCATTATAGGTCAGGGATGATGCCCGATGTGTTATGGTACCGCTATAGCCGTTATTAACGGCATGACGGCCCATAATGGTTTTCCTTCTTATGTAATATCTCAGAAAGTACTTGGCCGATTTTTCTGAAAATGTGTAGGCATGTTCATTATAGGTCACGGATGGCGCCCGATGTGTTATTTTAACTGTTATAGCCGCCGTTTACTAACGGGTTATTACGGCCCATAACGGTTTTCTTCATTATGGAATGTCTTAGAAAGTACTCTACCGATCTTTCTGAACATTTGAAGGCATGTTCTAATGGGTCCCGGATGATGCCCGATGTTTTCTTTACCGTTATAGATTTACTAACAGCGTGCAACGGCCCATAACGGGTTTTTTTTTTTTTTTTTTTTTTTTGTTATTGTTGTTGAATATCTTAGAAAGTACGTGGCCGATCTTTCTGAAAATGTGTAGGTGTGTTCATTATGGGTCAAAGGCGATGCCCGATATTTTATTTCACCGTTATATCCGTTACTAAAGGCTATAACGGCCCATAAGTTTTTTTTTTTTTTTTTTTTTTTTTTTTCCTGTTTATGGATATATCTTGCGCGTATTCAAGATAAACTGGGAGTACGTTTATATGCTTTGCATCTTGTTTTATTTCTGGCGTCTAGTTCCAGTTCACAATATGTATCTCTTGTGCCGTTGTCGTGTCGTGTTTTATCTGGAATCATTTGCATACAGTTTTGGTATCACAAGAGGAAATAAAAGAATAGAATGCCGTCTTGACGATAAGAGAACAGTGCTGATTATGATTCGAGTTTTGTGTTGTTAAGACGACAGATCGGAAGTTTGATCCAACATAGAATAAATCTGTGCCAGAGCTGATCGGAATTTCAGCCACCGTTTCGATCTGTTCCAGGAAGTTTGGCAGTTGCCCTAGAGTCTGCTTTGTACGTGACAGAGAGAGAGAGAGAGAGAGAGAGAGAGAGAGAGAGAGAGCGGAGAGAGAGAGAGAGAAGAGAGGATGAGAGAGAGAGAGAGAGAGAGAGAGAGAGAGAGAGAGAGAGAGAGTACTGTTATCAAATAATATATTCGAATAATTGTATGTGCATATGTGTGTGTTGTGTGTGTGTGTGTGTGTTTGGTGTGGTGTGTGTGTGTGTGTGGGTGTGTGGTGTGTGTGTGTGTGTGTGTGTGGTGTGTGTGTGTGTGTGTGAGTGAGAGGAGAGAGAGGGGGAGAGAGAGAGTGTATGTGTGTGTTATGGTGTGTGTGTGTGTGTGTGTGTGTGTTGTGTGTGTGGTGTGTGTGTGTGTGTGTGTGTGTGTGTGACACAGAGAGTTAGAGAGAGGAGAGAGTAGAGAGAGAGAGAGACAGAGAAGAGAGACAGACAGACAGACAGACAGAGAGGTACGAGAGGAGACAGACAGACAGACAGACAGACACACAGACAGACAGGCAGAGAACTAAACATAGCGATAGACAGACTGAAAGACAGAAAGTCAGAGACAGACAAGACAGACAGACAGACAGAGAGAAAGCGGGAGGTAGTTGAGGCGGGGCATGGGGCTTTGTAGTGAAGACAGAAATGCACAGACTGGTAGATGTAGCGTCTTACATGTAATCAATTCATCGAGGTCCTGTACGAACCATAGCGCAGTGAGACCACAATGGCGTCTGTTGAAGGCGTCTGAAGATGTCTGCACGGTGCCAGTTGGAAAGTGACAGATGCAATCCTACGAAAGGACTGGCATGTTTGGAACAAAAGTGGGGTGTGAGGAGAGAGGAGTGGTGGGTGGCAAAAACGGCAAGTGGAGGCAGGCCAGATGTCTGGAATTCCTGCATTTTGGTGAAGGAGGACTGGATAATGGATACTCAGCCTTTTATCTCTGTTCATGCACCCTTGGTAATTTTCCTCTACTAACGTCCAGGTTCTTTCTTCAGCTCTACAGTAACATCATTGGCATTGGCGTTTGCGAAAACATTTTCTTTCCGAATGGCAACCCTTTGCCCTAGCAGCGAATGTGTACACATCCAGGCTCAGCATGTTTTCCCCGCCCGTATTTTGCATTGTTTCAGGATATGCAGATGATGCTCGCTCTTACTGGCATGTGAAATTATTATTAGAAGGGTTTACGAACTTTTGCAAATACTCAACGGGACTTATTCTATCTATGCATCTGAATGGAAGAAAAGAAAAATGAGACGAGAGAGAGAGAGAGAGAGGAGAGAGAGGAGAGAGAGAAGATGAGAGAGAGAGAGAGAGAGAGGAGAGAGAGAGAGAGAAAGAAAAGAAAGAAAGAAACGAAGAAAGAAAGAAAAGAAAGAAAAAAAAACCACACGAAACAGACAGCTTCAAGAACCTAGAAGTTTCAGCATCTTTCCATTTAAAGATAATTTCGCTATGAACAAAAACCAAATGATTATTGTTCTCTAAGGGATCGGGGCAATCATTTCTAATTACGCAACCACCACTGTTTGCATCTGTTCTTACGCAATAGATACATTCTCTGGCTGGTATTCTGGGTGCTGCACATACCCTCTATGACATTGCATTTCTATGACCGGATTGAAAATGACGTTAACAGACTCAACTTCATCAGTTTCCTCCTCCGCTTTTTGAAGGAAATTGCTTTTCTTTTGATGAGAGAATATACTTTTATTATGTGAAAGGAAATGGGTTTCTTTTGTTGAAGTGAAATACTTTTCGGTCGTTAGAGGATTTTTTTTTTTCTTTTGTTGAAGGAAAATGCTTTTCTTTTGTTGAAGGAAAATGCTTTTCTTTTGTAGAGAGGAAAATACTTTTCTTTTCGTTAAAGGAAAATGCTTCTTTTGTTAAAGAAAAATGCTTTTCTTTTGTAGAAGTAAAAATGCTTTCGAAGAAAAATGTTATCCTTTGTAGAAGGAAAAATGCATTTCTTTTCTTGAAGGAAAACTGTTTTCATGCTGCATATCCCTCCCTTTTGTCTTAATCCAACTTGGACTTTTTGATTTTGCTGTATGTCGATATCACTCGCGGGAGGAAGGTGGGGTGATAATTTGGAGGAAAGGGGATGTCACAAGGAATAACTCAGATTCAAGCAATTGCAAAAAGCGTCGAGAGACTTCACCTCGTGATAACTGGACACAGAAGAAAATAAACGAACAAACAAACATATCAACAAGCAAATAAAACGTATACATCATCTTTTAATGCTCACAATATTTCATCTTATTTTGCGTCAGTTTATTGGGTTTTTTTTTTCATATACATACATAGAGGCAGTCTGAATGTTAATCTCTCTATCCCAGACATATCAGACAATTTCACTTGTGTGTGGCGCGTCCCCTCTCCTTCCATTTTTTCATTCACATTTTGGTAGGTGTCCACAGCCTCTGAATCACACGACGACGAAGACAAAAAAACGAAATAGCAAACACACAGAAAGCAGCAACAACAAAGCCACCGATGATAACGATCATCCCATTGACTGCCCTCCCCAGATGAGCTTTTTTCTTTGTATTTAGGATATTGGGAGGATCTCTCTTGTTGGAGCTTCTCTCTGTCTCTCTATCTCTCTGTCCTCTGTCTCTGTCTCTCTGTCTCTCTCTCTCGCTCTCATCCTCTCTCTATCTCCTCTCTCTCTCTCTCTCTCTCCCTCGTGCGCGCGCGCGCGCGCGCGTGTTGCGTTTGTGTGTTTGTGTGTGTGTGTGTGTGTGTGTGTGTGTGTGTGTGTGTGTGTGTGTGTGTGTGTGTGTCTGTGTGTGTGTATAATCTGTGAAGAAAATTCAAAGGAATGGTATCATATCTGTCACTTACCTGAAAGTGGCATACACTGAATCAGTCTTCGTGATCGACACCATTTTCTTCTTTTTCTTTATTCATAAATTAATGGATGAAGAGGAAACTTTTGACCGTCAATACTTTGCATTTATCTATGTGTCTGTTTATCAAAGCATTACGTTTTTTTTTTTTTTCAAATGTGATGTTCACAGAGATGAATGCGTCTCTGACTCTGCACATTGGAGAGTTTCATTGACAACACTGAACAGTGTATCTCGTTTTGTTTGGACTGGAGATTGCATCAGTTGAGGGGTTCAAGTAAACCCATTCTGTATATTGGTTTTCTGCTAGATACACTGATCTGACTTGCAAAGTGTGGGGTCTTTTCTTCAGTAGAGTTGGCCTCTCTAATTCTCGACACCGTTTTGTCTTCCATCATTTTCTGAAACGGATCTTCAAGCACATGCTAAAACGCTACTCCCTGTACTCATTACTCTTTAAGTCTGGATTTTATTTTCATGCAATTTATTCCTTACGCTACTTTCTTTTCAATATGCTGTTTCGCACTTCATTTCCCTGCTTTGGGGTGCCGATAGATGATGTTCCTGACCTCTGTGATGATTCCAAGGGACGACTGAGATTCACAGCCCGCTTTCACTGATGAC
>JADBJO010025153.1:0-10000 GCA_016801955.1 Conus betulinus
TATTCGTTAGTAAACAAACCATTTATGATGACTAGCATAACCAATTTGTTTTCTAAACGGCCAGGGTCTGGGTAATATGAAAAAAAAGAAAGGATGTTTTCAGTAATTGAGGCAAAAAAAAACAAACAAAAAAAAAAAAAAAACAAAAAAAAAAAAAAAAAAAAATACTCAATATACTTTTTACAGGACACGCATTTTACTAAAAACCTAGAACTTCAAATCCGTGCTGAATCTTGGGATATGAGTGTCTGTTTTCATCAAATAATAGCAGATCACGACGAGGTGTAGGTATTCTCTTCAATAACAATTTCGATTTTAGGATAGAAAGAACAATTAAAAAGACAATGAAAGGTAATTATATTATTGCGATTATTAACACACTGGATAATAAACAGATTACGAATTACGTTAGTGAATATATATGGTCAAACAACAAAGATGTAATCCAGATTTTTATAAAAGTATCCAAAAGAAAATAGAAGAATTATGTGTTACAATGTAGTGTAGTATTAGCAGGGGAGACTGGAATTTTGTGCTTAATCCAAATTTTAGGATTATTATAATTACAAGCATATCAATAACATTAAAGCTAGTGATTTGTACAGTATTACAAATGATTCCGATTTAGAGCTGGATAGATATCTGGCGCGAAAACTCAACCCAGAAACAACTCGTTTTACCTGGAGAAGAATGCAACCGTTTCAGCAAAAAGTCGTTTGGATTTTTTTTCTAATTCCGACTCGTTGCTCATGCTCAGTAATGTAAAAAAAAAAAAATGCTGATATTTCTCGTGGGATACAGGAGTGATCATTCACTAATAACCTTAGAATTGAAATTTAGAAAGAAGAAAAAAAAAAAAGAAAATGTTTTGGAAATTTATTTAATGCATCCTTACTGAAAGATCGCTATGTAGAAGCTATGTAGAAATTATTAATGAAAATAATCGAAAGAGTGAAAGAACAGGTATGCAGTGTTACCGTACTAAAGAACAAAAATTACGGGAATTCCAAACAACGAAATACAATTTACAATATCAGACCAGTTGTTCCTAGACACTCTACTAATGGAAATCAGAGCAAAAAACAATACATTATGCAATAAAAAAAAAAAAAAAAAGGGAAACTTTAACGCGAAAAGAGCAAGAGTTAGAACCACGAAATACAAAGAACTGGAACAGAAAAAAGATAGCTTCAAAAGTAAAAAAGTGACTTAATGCTCTTACAAGGAAAAAGAAAGAAGAAACAATTGTGTTAGAAATCAGAGAAAAAAAAAAATGGACGGCATAATCTTGCGCTCCAAAGCGGAGATGGGTATCTGATGGAGAAAAAAAGTAAACAGATTACTTTTGTTCCCTTGAGAAGAAAGACACTTTGTGAGTGAAACAAAAATGTTTTAAAATTGTAAACACATGGCGACCGGGAGACACCGGACACTTTCAGAAACAGACGAGATTTTGGAAGAAAAAAACTAAAAAATTTCTATAAAGAATTATATATGAAGAAAAGTACAAAACACAAAAATGTTGACTAGTAGAACAATATATAATAAAATTTACCAAAACTAACTAAAATTAGAATCTGATAAAATGGAAGGTATAATATCTAAAGAAGAAGCAAACGATAGAGCGTTAAAGCAAAATGAAAAATGATAAAAGGTCGGGGGAAAACGGGACGGGATGACTGTTAATTTTTTCAAAATTTTTTTCTGGAAGCAAGATTGGGCGATTTTGTTTGTTCAGGTCCATTAAACGAAGGTTTCAGTAATGGTAAAATGTCCATACTAACAAAAGGGAAGGGAATCATAATATGTCTGCCAAAAAGGCGATTAAGCCAAAAAAGAATTTTTGAAAAAAACTGGAGGAGAGACGGATTACACTTTTAAAATGTAACATATAAGATCGGGTCAACTTGTATAGCAAAAATAGAAATAAAGACAGTGCTTCCAAAGTAAAATTAATAAATGAAGATCAGACTGGGTTTATAAAAAGACAGATTACATTGGAGATAATTTTTGAGAATAATCTACGACATATGATGCACTATTTAGAAAAGAAAGGAATTTGCCTGGACTGCTTGTATCAGTTGATTTGGAAAAAAAAAGCGTTCGATTCGGTGAGCTGGAAGTTCATAGAGAAAAAAAACTCTTAAAGCATTTGGGTTTCGGTAAAAAGATCTCTGTAACTGGATCTCAATCTTCTATTGCAATATAAAATCTTACTTAACAGTTAATGGAAAAAGTTTCGCGAAGTTTTTGATGTTAAAAAAAGGATGTCGTCAAGGTGACCCAGTCTCCCCCTATCTATTTATTTTGTGTGCTGAAATTCTAGCATGTAAGATAAGAGAAGATCAAGAAATAAAAGGTATAGTTATTTCGAACACTGTGTTTAAAATAAACCAGTTTGCTGATGGACACAACGTTTATTCTACATATGGAGACAGGAAGTCGTATAAAAAAAAGTTCTTTTGAAATATTAAACGAGTGTTGAACAAAATTTCGGGGATTATTAAAACTTAACTTTGAAAAAAAAAACAAAAAAATGAAAAAAATGTTTGTTAGGAAAAAAAAAAGAAAAAACTCGCCTGAAAAATACTTACCACATAAGCATATGGAATGGAACCCCAGAAAAATTCAAATCCTAGGACTTTGGTTCTCTTCAAACGATTTAACAAATCTAACGGAAAATTAATGTTGCGGACAAACTTTTAGAAGTAAAAATTCTATTTTCAAAATTTGGGCAAAAAGGATGTGTACCCCCACATAGGCAGAGTTTGCAATACTGAAGTCTCTAATTCTTTCAAAGTTAGTTTTTTATTTATGGATTTTATTACCTAACCCACCAGATGTTTGAGATTAAATTCACCTACAAAAGATGTGCTTTGACTTCATATGGGACAACAAACCGACAAAAAGTAAAAAAAAAAAAAGCAAATATATATATTTCACGTACGAACATTGACACACGGAGGACTAGGGAATCCCAGACATAATAAAAACTTTTATAAAGTCATTAAAACTAGCATGGATAAGAAAGCTATATATCGGATCTCAAAAGTGGAAAATAGTACTTCAGACGCTATGTCCAGAAGTAAAACAATCTCAGTAGTTATGGAGCAAAACGCTACACTAAATGCCGATGTAATTTTTTTCTGGAGAGATGTATTTTTTAGCATTTGCAGATCTAAATACTAATATCGATTTGAACGAAAGCAAAGAAATTGTATCTGAACCCTTTTTTTACAACGAGAAATTTTAAAATCGACCAAACATATTTTTTCTGGAGAAGTTGGGCACTTAAGAGAATGTTCTCCTTGTAAAAGATACTCTAAACGAAAGTGGTGATTTTTTAAGCTGGGAGGATTTCTGCAGAAAAATATAAAATAAATGTGAACTATCTACATTACGTCAGTTGTTTACAAGCAATAAAAAAGAATACATGAGAATAAGAGGTATCAAAATAGACAGCAACGTTGGATATCAACATCCAAAAGCACTTCAAATAGTATGCAGTGTAAAAAAAGGTTCAAGGTTGTACTATAATCATCTTCTAAAAAAATGCAGACAAAATTTTTGATATAAAACCGTTTAATAACTGGGAGAAAAAAAAAAAAAATGATACTTATGTTGACTGGAACGTGGTTTTTAAAGTTGGCTAATAAAATAAAAGAAATAAAAATTGAAAATGGTTTCAGTTAAGAATTTTTCATAGAATCCTTGTTACAAATGTTGTTCTGAAAAAATGGGGGTAACTAAAAATGATAGATGTACTTTTTGCAATAGCGAACGAGATTCTATCCACCATTACTTATGGCTATGTACTTACTCTAAAAACTTCTGGCAAAATCTGGAAATGTTACTTAAACAGAAAACCGCACATCATGTGCGCATGTCATTCAACGCTGAACTAATATTGTTTGGCACTGATGAAATAACTCAAACGGACGAAATATTCGATATTATTATACTATGGGCAAAATATTTTATCTACAAAATGTAGATTTAATCAAAGTAAGCCTAAACTAATTTTTTTCATAGAAGATTTGAAAAGAAACTATCGTATTGAAAAATATATGTATAGCTCCGAAATGCGCCTGTTGGAGTTTGAAAGAAAATGGGCACCTTATTCAGGTCTGCTTGAGGATTTAAATGCCAAATTCTTTAATAAATATGTCTTAAAAATTTGGAAATCGTCAACAGAGCCAAAGTTGTTGTCTTTTTTTTTGTTTTGTTTTTTTTTTTTTTTTAAACATGTGTGTTGACTTTTTTCATGTCAATTATATTCACCAATTAAATATAAGCGGTACACATTAGTAACAACTTTAACTAAATGCTCCTGGTTCTGGTTTTTTGTTTGTTTTGTTTGTTTTTTCTATAATGTTTCCACAGTACTAGGTAAACAACTGGCATGAAATAGTCAGACATCCATAAGCATTGTAAAAAGGTAGGGAAGGGGGTGCATATGAAGGGGGGAGTGGGATTAAAGAGAGAATGAGACTTCGAGTGAAATTCGAGTATAAGGGAAGGGGGGGGGGGGGGGAGGGGGGAGGGAGGGGGAGGGGAGGGGGGAGGGAAGAGAAGAGAGAGAGAGAGAAGGGGGAAGAAAGCCTTGTGAAAATGTAAACTCCTGAAATTAATTGAAAATGATGTAATGATGTATCAAAGCAATGTATGGTGATTGTTGTTTTCTGTTCATTTCAGTGACATTATCAGCTATGTTAAATTCATATTCGTTGGAAATTACTGGAATATGCATGCGTTTGATGTGCCTAAGTTGTATTCGAGCGACGAGAATGTGATGCAAGGGAGGAGAAAAAAAAATGTCCATTTATCTCTATAAAGCGTTTAAGCTACGTGCAGTGTTTGTTTCTTAATATACATTGAGCTTGATCAGTTATGTTGTAATCCATTAAAAAAAATTTTTTATGAACGATGTTTTTGCTGCTCCCCCTTCATGAGGGGCAATGGCCTATTATGGAATAAGATATCCGTCTCTCTTCTCTCTCTCTCTCTCTCTCTCTCTCTCTCTCTCTCTCTCTCTCTCTCTGTCTCTCTCTCTCTCTTGTAAATTCATTTATACATCAGATTAAATCATGCGTAGTATGGTGTCAAAACTTACCGGATGTGGTATAGCATATATGGATGGACTAGTCCGCACACAGTGACACCCTCATTGATGAAACTGTAACTAAAACTGAATCTCTCTCTCTCTCTCTCTCTCTCTCTCTCTCTCTCTCTCTTCTCTCTCTCTCTCTCTCTGTCTGTCTGTCTGACTGTCTGTCTGACTGTCTGTCTGTCTGTCTGTCTCTCTCTGTGTCTCTGTCTGTCTGTCTGTCTGTCTGTCTCTCTCTCTCTCTCTCTCTCTCTCTCTCTCTCTCTCTCTCTCACACAACACACACAACACACGCACACACACACACATACTCTCTCTCTCTCTCGCTCTCTCTCGTTCACACACACACACACACACACACTCTCTCTCTCTCTCTCTCTCTCTTCTCTCTCTCTCTCTCTCTCGCTCTCTCTCTCTCTCTCTCTCTCAAAACAAAATTGCTACGATTCTTTCCCTTCTGTTGCAGCCACCACAGCACGAGGAGTCCATCATCCTGACGGAGGAAGGAACACAGAAAGCAGGTAGGCACCATAGTCTGTGGTCCACCACGTCCAGGTAGGCACCATGGTCTGTGGTCACGACGACCAGGTAGGCACCATAGTCTGTGGTCACCACGTCCAGGTAGGCACCATGGTCTGTGGTCACGACGACCAGGTAGGCACCATAGTCTGTGGTCACCACGTCCAGGTAGGCACCATGGTCTGTGGTGTTTGGTCACCACGACCAGGTAGCCACCATAGTCTGTGGTCACGACGACCAGGTAGGCACCATAGTCTGTGGTCACGGCGACCAGGTAGGCACCATAGTCTGTGGTGTTTGGTCACGACGACCAGGTAGCACACCATAGTCTGTGGTCACGGCGACCAGGTAGGCACCATAGTCTGTGGTCACGGCGACCAGGTAGGCACCATAGTCTGTGGTGTTTGGTCACGACGACCAGGTAGGCACCATAGTCTGTGGTCACGGCGACCAGGTAGGCACCATAGTCTGTGGTCACGGCGACCAGGTAGGCACCATAGTCTGTGGTGTTTGGTCACGACGACCAGGTAGGCACCATAGTCTGTGGTCACGGCGACCAGGTAGGCACCATAGTCTGTGGTGTTTGGTCACGGCGACCAGGTAGGCACCATAGTCTGTGGTGTTTTGGTCACGACGACCAGGTAGGCACCATAGTCTGTGGTCACGGCGACCAGGTAGGCACCATAGTCTGTGGTGTTTGGTCACGGCGACCAGGTAGGCACCATAGTCTGGGTGTTTGGTCACGACGACCAGGTAGGCACCATAGTCTGTGGTCACGGCGACCAGGTAGGCACCATAGTCTGTGGTCACGGCGACCAGGTAGGCACCATAGTCTGTGCCGCTTGGTCACGACGATAAAGACGATGACATGATAATGATGATGAATACTTATACTTACATAGCGCCTATTCTCGACTAGAGACCAAGCTCTGAGCGCGTTACAATCCACACTCGTTTACACAACGGGCTGCCTACCTGGGTAGTGCCGACTGAAGAGCTGCCAGCTGGCGCTTCATTCAGTCGTTTCCCGTGTCATCCAGTCAGCATCGTTCAATATCGGTCACTCGTTTTCCTTACTTCCTTCATTCTTTCCATTTCTCACGCAGGGTGCATGCTATGTGTAACGTGTCATCCATACCAACGGCCAAACTGGCCTTCTCTTCCCGAAAGTTGGTGATGGGATTTGACGTGTGTGTGCAAGATGTTGTGCGTGCGTTCACACACGGAACCTCGGTTTATAGTCTCATTCGAAGGGCTGTATAGGGAAATGGAGTCAGAACCAATGTTAACTCCGAGGGAAATATCTCCCCTGTACCGAAACGCCCCCGGCGGAGAGATTCGAACCCGCAACCCCAGGATCACCAAGATTACCAGTCCGGCACTCTAGCAGCTGAGCTATTCCGGCCATTATCTAAACAATGGGGCCCCCCAAAAAACAAAACAAACAAACAACAACAACAACAACAAAGTCATATTGCATCATAACAACGATGACAGCAACACACAAAGGTCATGGTGATGACGACACGACTACTCTCCCATGACCCAGACTGGCGAGCTGAAGGTGGGACGCGCATGATCACTGGCAGTTAACGAGTGATGACGAGGACCACGAAGACTCAGTTTTAACAGAGACAAGTCCTTTAGCATGGGATGATACTATGTCTTCCGTGAATCTGTCTTAAGTGTAGCCCTAACTTTGACCCTTATTCAGCTTGACTTTGGCCATCGATAAGCCTCACCTTATGTAACTCTACTGCTACTGCTAAACCTGAATACAGCACGCAGGCACACACCACACACACACACACACACACACACACACACACACACACACACACACACACCCTCCCTGTTGTTGGTGCAAGTTTTAAGAGTGACATCCCCTGGTCATGATAAAGGAAGCGGAAAGAAGGAGACGGTTTTCTCTACCAATCATAGGATGTTACTATATTTGGTGCAGGAGGACAAAAATAATTGTTGAACATAATTCAAAAAATTAAAGTCGGAAAGTGAGGTGACTACAGGCAGAAATCGACACGAAGTTTAAAAGGAAAAATATGACATTCTTCCGCAGGACAAAAGGAACAGACAAATGACAAGCAAAACACGACGCGTTTCGACCTTTTTGGACTGATTCAGACCAGAGGAACAACATTCAGGACCATGAAAGTTGTCCGGAACGTTGTTTCTTTTGCCTGAAAGAAATGAATGTTTTCGACCAAAGAGATAGAAAGGCGTCACGTTTTGTTTTGTAATTTGTTTGTTTGTTCCTTTCGTCAAAAAGTTAGATACAAAATTGAAACAAACTTTATATAAAACAAAACAAAACACACACGCACGCACGCACGCACGCACGCACACACACACACACACACACACACACACACACACACACACACACACACACACACCACATCACATCACACACACACCACATCACATCACACACACACTACACACACACACACACACACACACACACACACACACACACATATATATATATATATATATATATATATATATATATTAGAGCAATCCGGCGAACAAAAGGGTAAAAAAAAAAAAAGTTACAAGACAAAACACGACGTGTTTCGACCTCCTTGGTCCCCTTCTTCCAGCAAGATACACAACGAATTTGTCCTGAATGTTGTTCATCCTGCCTGGAAGAAAAATGAATGTATTCGACCACCAAAGAGGTCGAAAGGCATCGTGGTTGTCTTGTTATTTGTTCTGTGCGGAGGAAGAAACATGACATGTTTTCTTTAAAATGTCATCTAAAAAGATTTCCTTTTTTTGACATCCTTCTATTTCAAGTCTGCATTTAACTTGTTTATGTGGAAGATGGAATGGATTTTAACGGCAAGAGATAATTTCGAGAAGAAAAAAAAGCTGGGGTGTTTAAACTTTGCCTTCAATTTCAATCGTCATTTTGATCACTTTTAGTTAAAGATATAAATACATATCGTCCGACGTAATTCGTCGACTTTCTTCTTTTTTTTCCGCGTTTCTGAAGACGTCTGCCATTTTCGTGCGGGACAACGACGATGATGAGGGAGACGGCGATGATGGTGAAGACAGGAGCGGTCAGTTTTTCTTCACGGAGAGAGAGAGCACTGGAATACAATTGCTGATGACAACGAAGATTGATGGCGAGACCTGGATGGATGACGAAAACGATGGTAATGAGAACGACGACGACGATGATGATGATAGTGGTGGTGCAGTGGAGACTGTCATTGAAAAATGGCCCCTTTTCTGCTGGAAAAGCCAGGGAGAAAAGATATACTCTGCGTGAAATGAAAGACGACAAACGACGTGAACTCCAATGATGAGAACGGCGATGATGATAATGATGTTGATGAAAGCGACACCAAAGATGCATTCTCTTGACGAAGGAAGACACAGCAGGCAGGTCCAATACTCGGTGTGATGACAACGACGACAGGGACGGTGATGTCGGTGGTGATCATGACAAGGATTATGTAGAAGAGGAGAAGAACACACACACACACACACACACAAAAGAGGGCAATTCGATTCAATAGTTTGATGATGATGACAGGAGGGACGACGTCAACAATGAAGATGAAGATCGAAATGTAAGAAGTAGAGATAAATTTTTGTTCACTGGTGTGTTTGTGTGTGTGTGTGTATGTGTGTGTGTGTGTGTGTGTGTGTGTGTGTGTGTGTGTGTGTGTGGTGTATGTAGTACTTTAATGAAAACAGCTTAAGAAGATCAAGGTCATTAACTATTTTCTGTAATGTTATCGGATTTCGATGTTTGAGCGCAGTGCCTCCATTTTTGAGCATTTGAGCTTTGATGGCAGGACAGTGCAGAAGCAGATGATTCGTAGAAATTTGACTCCCACAAACACAACTAATATCTTTACAAAATTTTTGTTTTGAGAGCATTTAGACGAATTTTAAACATCAAAGACGTAATTGATCTGGATTTTAATTTGACTTAAACTCTTAATTATCATATCCGAATGCAGTGTATCACAACACTTTTACACAATTATGTGAATATTGTATATCTGAGGTCTTCAACTTGTCAACAAAATTATCCTTTGCTAACTTGTCAAAGTATTTATAATATTCATGTAGATCTAGCTTAACATTAAGTTTAATTGTCCCTGCAGCATTGCGTGCTGCACTCTTGGCAGCGTGATCTACCTGTTCATTAGAGAGAATTCCACAGTGAGATGGAATCCAATAAAAAGTAACACTGATATCTTTGCTTGCTAAGTGATGTATTAAGTGCTTGATTTCGTGTGTCATTTCAACCCGTGTCTTGGTATTTTGGACCCTTTGATAGCATATAATACTGATTTTTGAATCCACACAAATAATATTTTGCATGCATTA
>JADBJO010025153.1:15000-17500 GCA_016801955.1 Conus betulinus
TTTGTGAGCACGTCAGAGTGTTCTGTGAGCACGCCAGTGTGTTCTGTGAGCACGTCAGTGTGTTCTGTGAGCACGTGAGTGTGTTCTGTGAGCACGTCAGTGTGTTCTGTGAGCACGTCAGTGTGTTCTGTGAGCACTTCACTGTGTTCTGTGAGCACGTCAGTGTGTTCTGTGAGCACGTCAGTGTGTTCTGTGAGCACGTCACTGTGTTCTGCCTTCAGCTGTACTCCCAAGATAAGCAGGGCAGACAGAAACCGCACCACTGGCGGCTGGCTTTCAAGCTATCTTTCAGGCTGTGTTTCAGCCTGTCTTTGCAGCGTTCATGTGGGTGGTCTGTGTGCCTGTAACCCTGGCGTAGCTGTCCGAACATCAGCTGCTGTAGACTCCGGTGGTTCTCCATTCTTATGACATGGCCAGACCAGCGGAGCGGTGACTTGAGGTTTCATCGCCTGGATAGAGACGGGCTTTGCCTGGTTCAGAACTTCAGTGTTGGTCACCTTGTCTTGCCATCAGATTGGAAGGTTGGAACGCAGGGACCGTTGGTGGCAATGCTCCGGCGGTTGAATGTGTCCTCTGAACACCTCCATCTTTGGCATGTGTTTAGAAGAGCTGGGAGAACAAACAACATTATACAATTTTAGTTTGGTGATTACTGTGTGACACTGTGGTGATTAAACACCGTGCTGCAGTCGTCGTCCCACCGTTTGACCTGCTTTGCTGATTCTGGCTGCTATTTCCTTGTCCAGATAGCCCTCATTGATTTAACGTTGCCAAAATATCCGAAGTTGTCAACGTTTCTCAGTTCAGTGTCGTATACTGTGGGGTTTGTTTTTTGGTGTGTGTGTGTGTGTTTGTTTTGTGTTTTGTGTGTTTTTTGTTTTAGCTGTAGTGAACTAAAGCTAGGTACAGGTTGGAAAAGCACCCCAAGTTTTCCCCAGGCTGATCGTGAGACCGACCTGCTTGGAGGCCTCGGAGAACTTGGAGAGCACTGTCAGCAGGTCGTTCGGATGTGGGCCATCAGAGCACTGACATCCACATATAGGGCTCCTTGGACGAGGCTGGAGTGTGCTTTTGTTTTTGCTCCCATTATACGAAGATCGAACATGGAGTCATCATAACGATAACGCATGTCAACGCTATCGTTCAGATGTTTGCACTGCCTGTCTAAGCACACATTTAAGAAAGGGCAGAATTGGGCTGCTGCCAGAATGCAGCCTTGTTTAACACCATTTGGAATTTCAAAAGGCGCCGTCTGATCTCCGTTACTGAGCGCCTGCCTCACCACACCATCATGCGAGAGTCTGATGATCTGGACAAACCTGCGTGGGCAGCCATACCGGGCTGACGCTGGCCAAAGGTCCTCTCTGCCGACAGTGTCGAATGCCTTGGTCAGATCACTGAAGACGGAAAGGAGGTCTAGGTTTTAAACTCGATGCACTTCTCCCGTATCTGTCTGACTGCCGCTTTGCTGCCGTTGTTTTGGTACAGCGCTATGATCAGCGCATCTCGAAGGCTTCTGGGCACCTTCTGTTTCCAGACGACCACGAGGATGTCATGAAACAGTTTATTTGTCTGTGGACCAGCAACCGTGTAAATTTCTGCATTATTACAACATTCGTTAGCACACACACACGAGAAAAAAACAACAAAAAATCTTCATCTTCTCCTTGCTTGTCAGACTCCTTCCCGTTCGCTGGCATACACCCGACATACCTTGATACAGACGGTCAGAGTGCGCCCCAGTTCCCCCTGCCTGTAAAATCCGGAGGCTCGCTCTTTCTGTTCCACTACCCCCCCCCCCCCCCCCCCCCCCCCCCCCCCCCCCCTCCCTCGGGAGTCACCCCCTTCTTAGCTCTCCAAGCTTCCTAGTAGCTCTGCCAAGATGGCAGGCTCAACCGAGGCCTTCCCGGCAAACGTTCCGCTACCAGCCGCTCATCATTACCAGACGCCCGTGTAACAGCCCTGATATGGCCTTTTGCGGTCGGCGGGGCTATAAGCAACATTGACCTTACCTTGCGTGTAGAAGTCGCAGAGCTCGCTGGGGAGAGACGCTGGTCTGTCTCTGCTGGATCCGGAACCGTCGGCTGAAAGGTGTAGCAGGAAGCGTTGGTCGCCGCCCTTGCCAGAACCGGCAGATCGTTGAGATGTTCCAAAACCAGAGCCCAAAATGGTACGCCAGGTTAAAACAACCGAACTGGTCCCGCTCTGGCACGAGCCGCTAGGGAGGATCGCAGAACAAGCAGGAGCAGCTGACGCAAGTTTTCATGAGAGTCGAGGTCGGAGACAGCTTTCCGACACCACGAGCAGGCTGTGAAAGTACGACATGCCGGTCAACCAGAACGACGCCAGAGAACGCCGTGATGACGGCGACTGTAACGACGAAGGCAAGCGTAGAAGTGTTCTGGTATTTTCTTCACGGGCCAGAGACGATGTGTTTTCCACCTGAAAGGAGAAGGCCGACTCAGACGACCTGCTTCTGAGATTTGCGCGGTGAAACCGG
>JADBJO010025153.1:22500-24150 GCA_016801955.1 Conus betulinus
CTGTGGTCTGTTCAGGGGGAATTCGCTGACAAAGATTTCCATTTATGCCTGCAGTTATTTACTATTTCTACTTTTGTATTCAAAGTTGCTAAATAGGGTTTACATAGTATTAACCATTTTTCTGTGGAACATAAGTTGCATTTTTTAAAAAATATTGTTGTACGGTGTTGCTCTTTTTATGATTTTCCATGATATGCTGTAGTTTTTTTTTTTTTTATCTTTAAGTCTCCCAAATGTATTACTCAGTTCCGTTTGGTTTTTGTATTTTTCTTTGTTGAATGACTGTTTGTGGTTTGCGTATCAGTTTTTTTTAAAGTGGTTTTCAGTAATCCTATATATGTTTCTTTTTCATTTTCTGATGTTACAGTAGCTTGGTATACAATATTATTGTAAAGGCATTTGTTGCTTAGGGGGCACTGTTTTTTTTTTTTAGTGCAGTTGCAAGATATCCTTTCATCACCCTTCTTTGCCTCCTCCCAGCAAGGTGCAATCAATTGTATCATCGTCAAGAGGCCACCCACCAGAGGTGATTCCGCATCTTACGCTGCCGGGTCACTTTGGTGGTGTTCAGCCGTGTCTGAGGAGATCCAACATAATTATGTCACCTACGCCCACTTCATTATGTCCCCCTTCTTCCCTGTCCACAGTTTGGAAACAAACGTCTGGACACGTTTGAGAGTGAAACGACTCGCAGGCGGGAAATTCAAACAAGAAAAGAAATGAGGCTTTAATAACTCGCGGTTTGGGGCACATGACAGGGGTAGACGCTTTCCCATAAGTATGCTGCCAGTGGAGGTTTGATATTTACACGTCAGTACTATCTTTTTTTTTCTTCCAATGTTTTCCGTCCCTCCATTCTGATCCCGCCGCTCCCGCTCCCCATCCCTCCTACCCCCACCCCCATTGCCCCTCGGTCCCCGTTCCTCCTTTTGGCTGCCAGCGCATGTTTTCACCTAACACTCATTAATTTTGTCTTCGTGTTGTTTATTGACTTTGTTTGTTTGTTTTTTGTCCCGCCTGAAGATGAAGACGAACGGGTTTGGCTCGTTTTGAATTTGTGATGTGGTCAGTTGACGTCCTAGTACTTTTTTCTTTTCTTCTTCTTCTTCTTTTCTTCTTCTTCTTTCTTCATGATGATGATCATCATCATGATCATGATCATGATCATCATCATCATCATCTTCTTCTTCTTCTTCTTCTTCTTCTTCTTCTCAGTAAATTTTGATGGTACAATGAATGACGGTGAGCCATGATAAGCACATCAGTGTATGTTATGCATCTGTCTGGGTGTCTGTAACAACAACCTGTTTCTGTCTGGGTGTCTGTAACAACAACCTGTTTCTGTCTGGGTGTCTGTAACAACAACCTGTTTCTGTCTGGGTTGCCTTTAAACAGATCTCATGCGAGCTATGCAGCAGCACCCCACGTGACCGCAGCTTCCAGCTAATGCCGGCCACCACACTGTGCATGTTCCCATAGCAACAACGATCTGACTGGAGAACAGAGGAGGAAAGAGCGTTGACCTTTGACCTCCTCTGACCTGCCAACAGGTCAGGGACTGCTGCCACAGCCACCCCTCCAGTAGCTTGCACCTTTTTACTTCCGGCAACGAACAACGGATGGACCGACCCTGACCTTCCTCTGACCCTG
>JADBJO010025154.1:0-15000 GCA_016801955.1 Conus betulinus
TGAACTCGATTGCTGTTTCACAGCTGAAGCTTACACAGTGGAGCATATGTAAAAAACGGGAGCAACGAATTCGAACTTGCTGTCCATGCGGAGGTTGAGGTTTCCCCCCTTCCTTTGCCAGGACTGCTGCATCCGTTCTGTTGCACTGTCCTTGCGCCTCCCTGCTACAAACTGCTGGGTCCCTGGTTCCCCTATGGGAAAACACATCATCCATACATCGTATATTCTTATCTTTAACCTCATAAATGCTAATGTTTTTTTTATTGCCATACATGACTGACGAGGCTCAGGCACTAATGGGCTATACTATAATTATGTTAATTAATGGGACACCTGGAAGACTAGACTAATGAGTTCTTAGTGGTTGAAAAAAAAAATAATAATAGGAACCATTTCTAAACAGCGCCATCCTAACAGCATGAGATACTAACGAGCTACAAGGACCTTTAAAAGTTTTAATAAAATTCAACATCTAATAAAAATATATGCAGGTCACAAAAACAAACACAACACAAGCAATTCGCATTCCACAAGGTCATTAAAACACCACACACACAAACAGCACACAACCACACACACACATGCATGTACACACACACAGCACAAAGTGCTTGCGGCACACACCACACACATACAAGCATTGAACACTTACGGCAGATAAGGGCAAAAAAAAATGACAAAGGTTTTCACTCACTATATCTGAAAAAGAAAAAGAAAAGAGAAAAACAGCTACGAAATAATTCCTTCATGCACGGATACCGTAAAAAAAAAACAAACCACAAAAATAAAAAACCAAGAAAAAACGTAATTACTTTAATTAGGGGTTTTTTTCATTTAGGGGGGAAAAACTTTACAAGGGCACTTCAACACCAAAAAAATTTTTTGGTGGGGTTGGTTTTGTTTCCCCTTTTTTTTTTGTAAAATTACACTCATCCTAGGTCAAAAACATTCCCCACCCATCCACCCCCACCCCAACCACTTAAAAAAACGATAAAGAGAAAAACAATAGGAAAGTGCTATATGGCAGGGCACGTCAACAAAAAAATGGGGCTTGGGGTGTTGGGGAGTGTTACAAAAACCTGACAACAAGGAAAGTTTGCCCACAAATCCAGAAAAAAAAAAACATGGCAGTGCTGAAAGGCAACATTTTATAAATAACGTATAAACTATCGGCATTTGAAAATAAGAATCCAGAGTACCATTTACGGGAGGCAGGAGATTGCAATTTTTTCCATAATTACATTGCGCAAAGGACAGCTGGACAGATATTGTTTACCAGCTTTATTGGACAACAGGAGGGAATATGAGCGAAAAAAATCACCAGACTATTCTTCTTTCTTCCCCAGCACGAGAACTAAATTTTAATCTCGTTCACGAACTGTTTTAAAAACACTGTTCAATCACACCAAGAAGAATGTTTTTTTGAACAATTAAAATTTCTCATCGTCAGCCATTTAAAAAAAACAAAGACCAGTAACCAAAAAAAAAAAAACAAATCATGTCATACGACCAGCATCTTTTGTAAAATGGAGGGAGATACACTGTACTTTTATTATAAACATGTTAGTAAATGGTTAGTCAACACAATTGTCAATTTTTTTTAGTAATTTTAAGTGCAAAAAAAAAATAAAAAGTAAAAAAATAAATGTGTATGTCTTCTATTCCAAGCGTAAAAAAAAGAAGAAGATGCCAACAAACTCTCAAACAAGGGAGGAAAAAATACTCCACTCACAAATGTGAGACCAGAAAAGTATGGTACAGGGTTCATACAGACTTTCAAGAAAAAAATTTGAGGGGCCTTTTATGGAGGGCCTTTTTTAGGGCCTAAAATTAAAAAAAAAAAATAGGGCCATCAGGGCACACAAAAATACTGAAAAGCTGCTCACCATTGCCTCCACAGATGCCCATTTCTCCAATACAGACTCCATTCAGCAAGCACCCTAATCACTTTCTAGTATGAATCTTGTAGTCCAGTGCTCAAGTCATCCTCCTATTTGTCTCCTTGGAAATAACTTTTGATTTATTCCAAGGAGGCTACCTTTTACAGTTGGGGCTGCTGCTGCTGTCCTCCTTCCTTTGTCAATTGGTCAGCTTCTTCATTTCCATATATAGTGCAGTATGAAGGTGTTCACTGGATGGGAGTATTTTCAGTAACTGATAAATGGTAATCATCTTAGATCAGTAGTACCATAGGATGATGACTATTGTTATATAAGTGGAAAAAAGTAGTGGTGATGGTGCAATGGCGCAAATTGGGGGATAAAAGAAAATATCAATGACCTGTGGGTGATGCTCATTGGCATGGGTGAGATCAATAGTACTGGAGGGTGATGGTCATTGTGCTAAGTGGAATATTAAGGTGGCATTAGTATAATGTTGCAGGTTGAGAAAGAGGGTGGAGGAGGGGGTAGGGGTAGATGACTGATGGGTGATGATCATGTATCATTTGAGATAAACAGTACTGTAGGATGATGATAATTGTTGTATAAGTGGGATAATGTTGTGGCACTGGTGTAACATGCCGGTGGGGGAATGGGGGAGGTGTGCAAAGATGGGTGGATGATGATCATGGTCAAGGTGTGTAGGTATGATCCACAGTGGTGTAGGATGATGGTCATTTTTGTAAAAGGAGTAGGATAGTGTATTGGCAAGTACGATAATGCCAGTGGGGGAATAAAGGAAAGGATCAATGACTGATGGATGTTGATCACTGAGATGAGATCTACAGTACTATAGGGTGGTGACCATTGTCATAAAGTGAAATAATGTGGTGGCATTGATGTAGTAATGCCGGTTGGGGATGGGGGAGAAAAAAAAGGACTAAAAATTGATGATTCATGGATAATTGGTCATTGTCGTAAGTTGGACAAACAGTGATACAGGATGATGATCATTGCCATAGGTGAAATAGCATGATAGCATTGGCATGATAATGCCTGTTGAGATAAAAAAAAACAAACAAAAACAAAAACAAAAAAAACACCACTTTGGGGGGTGGGGGTGGGGGGGATCAATGATCAATGACTGATTGATGGCGATGGTTGTCATAGATGAAATCATCACCGGTCTCACACACACACACGCATGCATGATACATGCACGCACACACATGTACATACACCACACACACAGGTACATACATACAGGCACATCTACACACACATACATATGCAGACATATGCAAAAAAAAAAAAAAAAAAAAAAGAGGTTGGCATACACAGGACATCTTATGAGTGGTGGTAATAATGATAGTGGTCATATATGGGAATCTGTGTATTAAAAAAAAAACAAAACAAAGAAACAAACATACACACACCGTTGGGCCACGATCGTGGCTCAGACGAGAACCGTTATACCACCACTGCTAAACATCCGGGGTGATCAGTTCACGTGACTTGCTAGTATCCATTGTGCACCGGCAAGCCTTGTCAGTCAGTTATCTCGAAGTTTTTCGTCGGTTTTGACTGAAATAATGAGTAAATCAGCGACCGAGTCGAGCAGGAGTTGCGTGGAAGTGGGCACGAGTGAACAATCAGTTGCCGAAGGCTGTAGTAACGAAAGCGAAGCAGGTGAGTGGATAAACTTTGATTATTTTGTTTGTCGAGTGATGGAACACATGCTGCGTGCAGTCATTGGTTATTTTACATTTGTTGGTCCGCCACATGAAGGAAGGGGGGACGGAAGGGGGCAGGGTACATGGTTACTTACAGGAGTGATAGGCTTTGGCCTGATCAAACTAGAAGGGGGGGGTGGGGGGGGGGGGGGGGGGGGGGGCTTGGGGGGGATCCTATATGGGGGGGGGGGGGGGGGGGTGGGGGGGTGGGGAGGGGGGAGTGGTTTTGGGGGGGTTGATGGGGGGGGGGGGGGCGGGGGGGGGGGGGGGGGGGGGGGGGGGGGGGGGGGGGGGGGGGGGGGGGGGAGGGTGGGGGGGGGGGGGGGGGGGGGGGGGGGGGGGGGGGTTTGGGGGGGGGGGGGGGGGGGGGGGGTAGGGGTTTGTAGGGGGTGGGGGGGGGGGGGGGGGGTTATTGGGGATGGGGGGGGGGGGGGGGGGGGGGGGGGGGGGGGTATTGGGGGGGCGGGGGGGGGGGGGGGGGGGGGGGGGGGGGGTGGGGGGGGGGGGGGGGGGGGGGGGGGGGATGATAAGGTACAGGCTGCGTTGCCACTTTTTTTTTTTTTTTCTTTTTTGGGTTGCGTCCCAGGGGGATGAAAAGGGAGGGGGGTGGGATGGACCGATGGGTGGCCTGGGTTCTGGGGAATTGGTTTGTTCTCTGTTTCTCTTTAGCTGGCCTCGGGTCGGCCCCCGGGGTGGGGGGGATGGGGGGGAGGGGGGGGTGATTGTAGGGGTGTCTATTTGAAAGAACACTTTAGCGATGCTGTTGACTTCTTTTGTCTCCAGACTATCTGGATCGTTTGTACTTACTTAGGATTTTTGTTTAGGTTTTGGGTTGTTTTTGGGGTGGGCGGGATTGGAGTGTCTCCAAGGAGGGGGCGTATGCCTTGCAATGGAGAGCCATTGCCCCCTCGCTTATATGCTAGTGATTCAGATTTTATTCTTATTTATGATTTTATGCATGACTTCATTTTCATAGAATGAATAAGTAATGCTGGTCATTTTTTTTTCTTTCTGAAATCAGACTAATTAGTGGAAAATGAGAGTCAAGCTCTCTGTAACATCTCTTGCACCATTATGAAACAATGAAATGAACAAGAAGACCCTTAGAATATATGTTTTCTTGTGTGATCCAGAATCTGGAAGCACTACTCTTGTTGTTATTGTCAAACAATGTGGCTGACGTTTTGGATTACCTTTTCACCAATGTTCTGGATTACACTGTGAAGAATATCTTCAGCTGCCATCAGGGTACTGTCTTGTAATTATTTTTTTCAGATTCCTCATTATCTCTAGTTTACAAAAAACATATAGTTTTACCTATCTAGCTTCAAGACAAGCCTGCACAAAACCCCATTTCCTTATATAGTGAAATTCGATTGTCCGGATGCTGAATTATAGGTACACATTTGAGGCACAATTCATTATACATAGCTCAAGTCAAGAGAAATATCATCTTTCCCATGTTTCCAGCACATATTTGTCTTCATTTTATCTCAAGTCTGAAGTGTTTAGGTAGTACAGAAGAAAAAACTGTGTGTCTCTCAAAAAAAAAAAAAAAAAAATTAAGGAGGACACTGCCGCTGTAGCACTCGCCTCTCGCCTTGTTTTCTGAGGAGGTGTTTTTTGGTGAGTTTGAAGGGCTTTTTCATCCATTTTCCCAAGCTGAAACCCCTTCTTACAAAAACTACAATAGAAACTGATATTTGTGTCAAGTTATCTCGGCGAAGCCAGAGTTTATATTCAGATTTATCAAAGCCACAGATCTTGGAATAAGCACTTCCCCATGTCTCTGAGTGAAACTGACGAAATCTTATAAAGAAACTCTCAATGAAAACGTCAAATTTCGTTGAAAAATTGAACCGTGGTCTTGCTTCGTTCAACACATGGAAAGTCCAAGATGGCGGACAGCACACTTACTTTGTCGTGGAGTTACTTCCCTTGAACGACTTTACATCATGATCGATCGGTACTGATTCGGCATTTACCTATTATGAAAATCGGTTTTGTTGTTTCTTTTCTGATCATTTTTCTTTGATTTGTTGTTTTGTTGTTGTTGTTTCACAAACTTTTCTTTTTTAGATTTTTTTTTTTCTGAGGCTGTCCTGGTTTAGGGCCCTTTTAGGGCCTCCAGCCTCTTCATTTTGATATGTTTTTTAAGGCCTTTTAGGGGGGCCCCTATTTTTTGCCTAAAAGGTTAGGGCCTTTTAGGGGCCTGTACGAACCCTGGGTATATCCAACAGAAAAATGGAAGAAACAAGCCATAAATCCCAACTATGTTAATGTTGCTTATAGCCCTGCGCTGACCACAAAGGGCCATATCAGGGCTGTCATCACGTTAAAATAAACTCACATGTCATCAAAAAAAACAACAGCAACAAAACCACCACCAAATCACATGTTTCTTTAAAATACACCATTCTCTCAAAACCCACACCACCAGAAACTTCGTTAAAAATCTTTCTTCCGTAAAAAGCTTACATTGATGAAATACGTTAATCTCTTTTAGAAAATCAAAGAAAGATCATGTCAGGTGGGACATCTCTGAACAAAGTTTTCATAAAGTCTGCCGTAAAGCATTTATGTCTCACATTGTGCAAGTCCCAAAACTCTTGAAGAAATATGTCTCACTGTGAGTGGAACATGACGTGGAATGCACCAAGTGAGCTTCTTCACCCTTTAAAAAAGATAAGAATTGGTGCTTTTATGACCACCTCTGGACATGGTAAAAACTCTTTCAGGTTTGGACAAATTTTAAATGGTTTGTTATCCGTCTGCAAGGTCCATTCCTCTAGACAGAGGTCTCTGACATAGGCCTGTGTTTTGGGTTCCAGATCAGCATGAGGGAATGGCAACAGCTCACTCTTTCTCTCTCTCCGAACTCTGAGACTGACAAGGTCCTGACGACAAAGGGGACAGAAGGGTGACAGATACAATGAGCAAACATGACAGATAAAGATGAGCAAATTGACTGCTCAGTTCTATGGAGAGTTGTGACTGCTTGCAGCTTCTGCCTATAAGGGGGGGTAGTCAGAGCGCGAAGTTTAACTTCCTGTCCTAAAACAGCAAAAGTTTTTGTGTATAAAAAGGGCAACACACTGCCCGTTAGTCCCAATGCGGAAGGTTGTGCAGGGTTTGGAAAGAAATACTGAAGCCAGAAAGAGTGAAGGTCTTCTGGCTTTCAATTTTTTGTTTCCTGAAGAACTACTACTGGAGTTTTAGGGGCATATATGACATAACACTCTGCAGGCTCCTCAAAGTGTGAGTTTAAGCCCCTGGGGTGGTATTCATGGACAACCTGCTGTTGACCTCTGGTTAGCTTTACCTCCGGCGGGTATGAACCGGCGGCGGTTAACTGAACTTGGAGACCGGCTGTTAGAACGCATTTCCTATTCATGATGCTGCGGTTCTGTCGTCGGTTAGTTAGTACCCCGGCGGCGTCTATTTTTTATACTGACACTGACAGGGAATTCACGTAATTCTCGCTCTCAACGCATGCGTTTGGCGTTCTATTTCCTGCATTTCCTGGGCATTTCCGGGGTAAACAACGAAGTCGAAGACTGAGAGGTAAGTCCATGAAAAATGGGACAAATCTGAAAAGAGTCCATCGAATGGAGCGGCAGGCCGTATGAAAACGGTGCAAGTGGGCAGGGCAGTGCCCTCTAAAACCCACAGACGAGCTGATCGACATGATTGTTGGCGGTGACAGTGACCTGATCAAGGTATCAGAGGTGGGTCAAACATGATGGGAATACTTGAAAAGGCCTGCATATCAAGAAAATCGTTGCTCTGCTCAGTTCCTAGTTTCAGTTTTTCCAAGCAGACGACAATGAGCGCCCAACACTATCAGTGAAGCAGGGCAGGCAGTTCTGCAAATGTGCAGGAGTCTGCATGCATCTGAACAAGAATTTGGTAAGACTGCGGTCCAAGTTACCAAGTCTTAATGCATGCAGACTTTCGGGGGATTGTACCGAATCCGCGCGCTCTAGATTAAGCTCTGTTGCCTGCAGGTGAGGACGCAGCTTGGTTTTTGGAGACGTTGGAGAGAGTTTTTTTTCATCTCCACCATCTCGTCCACACTTGGCCTGGATTTCTCTTGCCGCGCACGGGCACTGCTCTCGGAAAAGTTCGCGGGCGGGAGGGCTGTTTGTTTTTTTTAGTCTGCCCAGCAGGAGATGGATTTGACTGCTAGGCAGTCTGTGGGGTGGTGGATTTATTGCTAGGGGCGCACACTTTGACTTGGGAGGCGGTGGACCTGCCTCCACTGGGGCTTGGCATTTTTCGCCTTGGCAGTGTGTTTAGAAAAATGAAACATCAGTTTGACAACAGACTGAACGTGTTGAGACCTTCACAGCCGAAGCGTATGAAGAAACTAGAGAAGCCTGACTACCCAAGGACCTGTTCCTGTGCCTCTGAAAAAGGAGATTTTTTCTGTTTTTATCTTTTGGACATTTTACACATGGATCCAAAACTGGGCATTGTGTGAAGAGGAGGGGTGATCACCATCGCAGTTTGCTCAACGAGCCGGACCTTACAATGCCCATCATGGTTGCTTTGCAGAAAATACCACACACATTCCTCCCCAGAAACAGCGATCGTACCTGATGTGTCCAAACTTCTGGCACTTGAAGCAGCCGCATTGGAGATGGAATATACAGTTGAACATGGACATTCAAGTAAGCCACTTTGATGACCTGTGGTAATGAAGGGGAACAGAATGTCGAAGAATAAGGGTGTGGTCGCATTGGGAGGAGACTCTCTCTACCTTTTCAAAAACTGTCACCCTATTGCACCTCTATCACACACTTGGGAGGAAGCTAGTTCCATTTTACTGTCTGTTACCAAGACACTTTCAGCTGAGTTTCAGATCTGGGCATCGATGGACTTGGGATGCACTACCTGGCCAGGTACCGTCATATGGGGAGTCACCCGGATTTCTTTGTCATTAGCCCTTGGACCTCTCAGCCGCTGTTCAAGATTGCTTCTTTGACTTACACTGGACAAGGAATGAGCCGATTCTCACATTTTCTTAGCCATTTCACACAACTGAGTCGATGAGTGTCACCCTGCTATTCCTTGGGACACCGCCTTCTGGACTGACAAAAGGACTCATCAGCTGAAAACTGGCTTTTCATGCTCTGTTCCTTCAATCACAAAGCCAGGAAGCCCAGAATCCTGTCCTCTCTCTCGTCGTCTAGCCATATCAGAGTCGCTGTCTGAATCAAAAACGGCAGCCGTGGAGCTTCGTGTGCAGCGGAGTCGGCGTTGGCCACACGGTTTCTCTCAGTCCCTTGAGAAGGGGACACGTCTGTAGGACGTGTTCTGGTGTTTGGTCTTCAAGACCACAGGAGCAGAAAGGGGGGGAAGGCGCCAGCTTCAGCTTCCTATGCAGGTGGCCATTGAGTCGGCAGTGGCCAGTTCTGAGTCTCATAATGACACCTGCTCCTGTCTCTCCAGAAGATGGAAGGATCTCCTTGTGGGTTGTGGTCGCATCAGAGCCTTCACAAGGGTCTTCTTCTCTGCGAAGCTGACGCTGTTGTCTGGTTGTCTTTCCTCTGGCTCCGGTTTTGGCGAGCTGATCGGCTGCCTCGTTCCCTGGGACTCCGCAGTGGGCAGGGTACCCATTGCAGGGACTACTCGTCTACTTTTGGCGAGTTCCTGGAGTTTCTCCATTAGACGAGGAAGTTTGTCTCCTGCAAGGGCCTCCAGGGACGGACAGCGCGTCAGATTAACTTGGCCAGCTGTGAGAGAACTGCCGTCTTGAGACCCAGCCCCATCCAGGGGGAAGCTGATTGATACACCCGGGCCAGAGTGTACCATCCTGTCTAGGAGAGGTCCGGGCCAAAGACGATAAGCTGAGGGCACTAGCCCTGCTCAACCTCCTGGATCTCATTCTTCCTTGTCACAGGTCGCACCGCACGGCAAAACAACGGAACTTCTTAAGAAGACCACCACAGAGAGAGAAAAGGAGTGTGGAAAAAGACGGACTTGAAGGGGAGATGAAGATAGAAAATGAGAGCCAGAATAAGAAAGGCTCGAAGATAAGGAAAGGAAAAAACACCGGACACAAAGGCGGGTTACCACTTCAGTCTGGGGGCCCTCACCCTTAGCCTTTCGTAACATGGGGAGGCCCTACCAGAGCATGCAACTAGTGATGCAGATAGGCCAGGGGACAGCAGTCCTGACTTTTCAGGCCAGAAAATTTTCAAAACTAGACCTACATCAGATAAGTACTGATGCGTGCTCCATGCAAAGCCGAATCGCGACCTGGATCACGGGACCGCGGAAAGCACTCTCCAAACCACTAGCATGTGGTGTGTTTGTACAATGGCTGAATGTGTATGTAAGCACCCTGGGTGTGTATGTGTGTGGGGTGGGTGTGTGTGTGTGTAGGGGAGTGTTCTAGTGGGATGTGTGTGTGTGTGGGTAGGTGTGTAAAGAGAGGCTGAAAACAGTCAGGCAATCATGTAATCCACGTCTCAACAGTAAAATGGGGCGAGTTTGAAAAATGGGGTGAAATGTGTGTTGTGGGAATTTCTGTCTCAACGGACCTTAAGAAACCACAGAGAGAAAGGAGCGGTTGTTTTACGATGTTGAATGGTGTTCATAGAAAGAATTGAGGGTATGTTGCTAAGAAAGCCTTGATCGCATTCGAAAGTCTCACTCGCCTAGCAGTTTTGCCAACCAGAAGTCCAAATTCAACACACACACAGCCTGACTTTTCATGCCGAACACATTTTTTGTGTTAGGTCGCTTTCAAAGCTGATGCACCCTGCGCAGTCCTACTTAGTCACGGGACCGTTATAGCGCTTGTCCACTACAGGCATGTGTGTCCTATCATCTCACTGTTCGCCTGTTTTACATGTGTGTGATTGTGATGCTTTGCTGACTTTGTGTGTGTAGTGATATCACCTCGAACTGTGTTGGCCTCCATTACCACTCATACTGACTTGGGGATGAGGCATGTCGCCAGACTCCATGTATGTTATCTAGGTTCAGAGTTTGAGGTTGCTCACCCGAAGTGCCGCTCCTCATAGTTGCGAACATTTCAAATTCCCACCATTTTTGACATTCGACTACTTGTGACCATTCTTAATAGACGTGACTTGTGGTGTCTTGTGTGTGTGTGTGTTGTACTGTGTGGGTGTGTGTGTGTGGTCATTTATGAAGGTTGACATGGGAAGAGAGGGAGGGGATGAGATACACTGCCAGATAGACAATTCAGACAGGAGTGAGTGATCGTGTGGGAGTGAGTGACTTTCCGAGGTCCAGTGTGTTTGTGTGTGTGTGTGCTGTGGTGTGTGTGTGTGTGGGTGTGTGGGGTGTGTGTGTGTGTGTGTGTGTGTGGTGTGTGAATTATGCGACATCTGTGGTGCATGCACGCACCGTTGTGTGTGCATGCGACCGATGGCGAGCGAGAGCGAGCGTGCGTGGTGTGTGCGTGCGTGAGGCTGTGTCACGTGCGTGCTGTGTGACGGTGTGTGATGTGGTGTGTGTGTGTGTGTGTGGGTGTTGTGTGTGTGTGTGTGCTGTGATGTTGTGTGTGTGTGTGTTGTGTGTGTGGTGAATCGTGAGTGTGTGTGGTGTGTCGTGCCGTAGGAGTATGTGAGTAAAGTATGCAGTGAACGTGTGTCTGAATGCATCTGTGTGTGTGAGTGCTGGTGTGTGTGTGTTGTGTGTGTGGTGTGAGAAGAGAGAGTGAGTGATGAGACTGTCTTGTTCGGAGATTTGAGCGAGGTTGAGAGGCTCCTCGAGAGAGAGGATTAGAGAGGAGAGAGAAGTCGTGGACCTGCAAGCATATCGTTTAATGCCCCAAGTATCTTGTTGTGTTTGTAGCACTGTGTTTGAGAGACCTACACTTTTGAAGACTGAGATTGTAGTCCTAGTGAGAGAGGAGAGAGATAGAGAGACGAGTCGAGAGACGGAGATGAGCGACGAGAGGAGAGACAAGACTATATGGAGAGAAAACGAATTGGAAGACCAACGACCTTGTGCCTATATAGCAATTATAAACGTTTACTCCCAATGTTTATCTTGTTCGGTATTGTTACACTAAATTTGAGGTAGGCCTACACTTTTGAAACTGATATTTTAGTCCTCACTGGAGATGAAGCCCCAAATTTCATCCAAATCGTACAGTATGTCAAGAATAACGGTTTTTAACTGTCAAATGTTGAAACACCATATGGAAGTGCTATTTGAGTGTAATAACCTTTCTATATACCAAATTATATTTTAAAACCCACCAATATTTAAGAAATAACGGCAAACTAACGGTTTAATGGTTATTTAACGATGTACACTTTTGAAACTGTTATCTTAATCCTCACATGGGCTAAAGCCTATACACCTACCACATTTCATCCAGGTCGGGACAATATGTCAGAATAACGGTTTTTTAATAGTTAAATTTCGAAACACTATATATGGAAGTGCCATTTGTGTGTGATAACCTTTCTTTACACTAAATTTTATTAAAATCCACTAGTATATGAAAAATAACAAGCAAAAATAACGATTTTAATGGTTATTTAACCGATGTACACTTTTTTTGATGTCCTCACTGGGCTTAAAGCCTGTGTGCATACCAAATTTCATCCAAATCGGACAATATGTCAATAATAAGGGTTTTTAACGGTCAAATTCTGAAAACACTATATAAAAAGTGCCATTTGTGTGTGATAACCTTTCTTATACACAAATTCATTTAAATTCCACACTATTAGATAAGAAATAACGATCAAAATAACCGGTTATAACGGTTGTTTAATCGATTTTCAGCACTAACATCACTCTTACATATAGAAAAGAGGCTCCGATTGTCACAAGATCATCCAAACCGCTTAAAAAATCGGCCAAGTACTTTCGGAAGATAATTCCATTAAAAGAAGAAAAAACCGTTACAGCCGTTAGTAACGGCTACAAGGTAAACTTTAACATCGGAACCCCCTGTTATTTTCAGAACAGATCGGCCAAGTACTTTCTGAGATATTCCAAAAAGAAGAAAAAAAACCGTTGGAAGGGCGGTACCAGCCATTAGTAAACGGCTATACAACGGTGGCAAACTAAAACATAAGGCAATCATCCATGACAACTAATGAAGATACCTGATAATTCTTCACAAAGATCGGCCACGTTTGTTATGAGATATTCTTTGAAGAAGAAAAAACGTTACGGCGTGACAAGCCGTTTAGTAACGGCTACAACGGATAAACTAAAACATCGTTCATATTCGGACCCATAATTGAAACATACCTACGAACTCTTCCTAATATCGGCCAAGGCGTGCTTTTTTGTTTTTTTTTTTTTTTTTGTTTTTTTTTTTTTGTTTTGTTGTTTGTTTTTTTTTTTTTTTTGTTTTTCGAGAATTCCATAAAGGAAAAAACCGTTTACACAGGGCCGTTACAGCCGTTAGGAACGCTATACAGGGTAAACTAACAGTCAGGCATCATGCTGTGACCACATAATTAACATCCCCCTGCATAATTTCATCAACTGAAGCAAGGGCAGCCAAAGTAATTTCTTCAGAAGACTAATCCCATCCAAGTACAAAAAACTGTTACCGGCCGTTACAGCCGTTAGGTAACAGTTTATAACCGTCGTAAACTACACGTATTGGGTATTATTTGTGACCCATAATGACACATGACCCAGGCAAATTTTACAGAATACGCTTCGCCCCATAGATTGCCGTTGTCTGAGATATTCACACTTCATACCACCGACGAGTCGGGTAATATGTGTCACGGCTTATGCAGAGTGGTATTACAGTTTCACATCCGTATGTAACGGCACTATGAACGAGGTATAAATAAAACACTGGGCATCATCCGAGGACCCCGAGCAATGAAATACGTTACACGTCCTGCGCATTTTTTACATAAGACGGCGGCTCATTCGGGGCACTGTTTCGGATTCCCGCCGATACCCAGAAGAAAAAACCTGTTATACTCAGCGCTATCGTTCCAGCCCAGCGGTATTGATACGGCTTATCGACGCCCGGTGTAGCGCCTAGCGGCTATCAAGGCATCACATTCCATCGGGCATCCTTACCTGACACATGATTATACAAATTTGATCACGAATGATCGGCCACAGTCAGCCTTGTCGTAGGAGTGAGTGGACCATTTATATTCAGTGCGTGTACGACACAGACAGACTATTTCTTCGTTCCCATTCTAAAGTACTCCCTGTTCTATCAGACGAGAAAAGGTGTGTCCTGTTATGTGCATGGCATGCATGCATGTGTCGTTGTGCTTGTGTGAGTGAGAGACAGCCTACAGACAGACAGAGACAGAAGATAATTATAATTGTGTGTGTGGTGTGTGTGGGGGGTGCCCTCGTGTGTGTGTGTGTGTGTGTGTGTGTAGTGTGTGTGTGTCGGTTGCGTGTTGTGTGCGTGCGCGCCGCGCGGCGCGAGGTGTGAGGTGTGTGGCGAGCGCGCGCGCACACGCAGCGTGTGTGTGTTTTGTGTTATGCATGTGTATGAGTGCGAGTGTGTGCGCCACATGGTGCGGTATGTATGGCATGTATATATGACTGACCAACCTGTCACCTTCCAAGGCGCCAACACAGGGGAATTAACATCAACGATAGTGACCCACACGCACCACTTCACTGATTGAACAACATTAGTGGCCAGAAAATAAGCCTCTCTTTTATGTACAACACGCACGTCTGTGCTTTACTTTAAGTCTTTTTACCCAGGCAACCTTTTACCCGCGCCCCCCCTTCAGCCTTATACACACCTCCAATAATAATAATAATAATGCACTTATTTATCACCACACGACTACACAGCCTAAGTCCCAACTCCCAAAAATGTGAATGTGGAGATATAAAAAAAAAAAAAAAAAAATCGAGTGTGCAACTTCACATACTATCGTCTTGTCATATTCCATTTTTGCTTTCTTTTTTTTTTCTTTTTTTTTTTTGTTGTAAAGTTTCACCAAAACCGAATGAAAGAGTTCAACAACTTTCTGTCACATCCAGGTCAAACAAGGACCACAACACACACACAAAACCCACTCACCCAGCAGAGGAGTTTGGGCAAAGTGTTCCACTTTACTCATCACTGCACGGTTCTAAATCCTGACACCCACCACCAGCCCTGTCTCAGTCTCTCTCTCTGTGTATCTACCTGGGTACTTTTCCGTCTCTCTCTGTGTCTCTCTGGTAGTTTCCGCACTGAACTGGTGTTTGGTTTTTGCTGTTGTCCTCTCTCTCTCTGAGGTCTTGCGGCCTGCTGCAGATCACAGGCTTAGGACCATGGCCTGTGGACAGACACCGGCCTCCTGAACCCTGCGGGAAAGCACACATACACACACATACTGCACACGCATTGACCGCTCACAGCAACCATGCAACCACCCCCTTCCTTTGTCATCTGA
>JADBJO010025154.1:17500-24150 GCA_016801955.1 Conus betulinus
ATATGTATAATAGTTTTAGTGGCCAACTTTAACTGACTGGTGAACAACAACACTTGTAGCTCACAGAAAATACAATGTAAAATGTTTGGGTCCCCCTGATGTTTTCCAGCTGAGCTAGGCATCCCCATTTACCATAGCCATCCCTGTGAATAGATCTTAAAAAATATATCAGATATTAAAACAAATATATATATATATATATATATATATATATATATAATGTATGAAAAATATTGTGTATTTGAATTTTAGAAAAGCTTATGATACTGTACCTCATGAAAGACTGCTCATAAAATTAGCATCTTATGGCATTGTAGGAAATACACTCAAATGGACTCAATTTCTTTTTTTTTTTTTTTTTTTTTTTTTTTTTTATCGAAAGGTAAGAGAAGGAAATGCTGAATCAGAAGAAACAAAAGTAAAAAGCGGAATCACACAGGGTAGTGTATTGGGTCATACCCTGTTCACAGTATTTATAATGACTTACCTGATTCACTACACTGCAGTTGCAAAACTTTTTGCTGATGATACAAAACTATATAACAGGGTTGCCAGTGTTAATTCAATTCAACAGGACTTGCTAATACAACAAAACTGGTCAGACACTTGGAATTTATATTTCAATTTTTCAAAATGTCACGTAATGCATGTTGGTAAGAAGAATGTTAGATGTGAGTATTTCATGAAATTGGAAATATGAAAGAAAATTAGTGTGTGTGAAATTGAAAAAGATTTGGGGGGTTACAACTTGACTGAACTTTCCTTTGACCCGCACATAAAAAGAGTAGCTGATTTAAGGCTAATCAAATGATTGGGATTATTAACAGACCATTTTCATACATAGATCAACATACATTTTTAATGTTATATAAGGCTTTTGTTAGATCTCATTTAGAACACACACACACACACACACACACACACACACACACATACATATATAATAATCTATGCAAATGTTTGGAATCATTATTTAATAAGACAATCAAAAATGACTGAGAATCAGACATGTTTATCCCAAATTCGCGTACCTGTAATATCTCAGACAAAAGTTTGATAAACAATAATAAAAAATAATCTTCATAATCGCAATGCTTTAGCAACTTTTGAAGATTACGAAGAGCCGCCGTTGGCGCGTAAGACCATTTCGTCGCCATCTTTGACAAGGTTGATGACACAAAGCACGCTGGAAAATGTCTTCTTACTGCTTTTGACCGAAAACTGTAGCAGACGAAACTTCGCGTTTAACCATTTTCTTTCTTTGCTTCGACGTCAACGTTGCCACCTTTGAAGTGCAAATAAGTCGACCCCCCTTGCAGTTATTGAGAGACTTGTAGTGACGTACATACAGCCTGACGCTGTTTCCCCAGGTTTAGGGAGGCAAAGGATACATAATAGATTTAAGTGCCATGTTTTCTACGAAAAGGAAGTCTCTTCTTTACAGAAACCAATCATCTTCTTATTTATAAATACAGTTATTAGATAAAAACCGGCTCCATACAAAAATTTCATCATCTAGTGAAATTCTTAATTATCGACCTCGTGTGTATAGATCGAATAAATGAGATTACTTTTTTATCATTAGATCGTGTTAATGAGGATGAAATACAGAGAGCAATTGATAACAGACTATCGCCACTACTCTTTCTTAAAATGAAATACAAGACGTAATAACCGCACGTGGAACTGGTAAAATCTTGTAATAATCGTTGATTAAAAACGACAAGTAGGAGTGTGTCTCTCAATGAATTTTGAAATGCACGAATATAGTGCGGGTAACAGGCCAAAACTATCAAAGTATTCCGCTTTTCCACATCCCACTACATCATAGAGAAATTATAATGCAAATAAAGACAGTTTTTCTTTTTAAGTTACTCATTACTGTTTTTCATAAACAATTTTTTTATCTAGTGTTTATTCGTAAAAAAAAAAAAGTATAACACTTAAGTGAAATAAATAAACTGAACGAAATGGACGCCTCGTCTTTAACATAAATGATTATATGACATCAGGTAGATGTAACAAAAATCACTGTAGTCTCGGGCGCATTCTGTCCCTCCGAGCAAACTAACAAACATACACACGTAGTTTTCTTGTTACATACCAACACTTTTCGGGTTATTTTCTGTTCTTCAAGCTAATCTGAAACGCACACAGAAAGAAAAATCCATAACCCCGGCCATACACGACGCCAGTTGCTCCATCAAAAACTAATCTTTTGCACCAGTCAAGGTTTAAAATACATTTGGGGGGCAAGCTGGTCAATACACAGATCCGAATCTATGTGGGTTACATGATAAAAAAAAATATCTTTGGAGGGTGAAAAAATAAAAGTACACACTGGGTTTAACACATCATGTCAACGATTCAGCCGGCTATGGACATACCATGATAAAAACCCTGACCACGCATATCAAGGTTAAAACCCCTTGTCTACTGTGATAGCGTGTATGTACTCAGTTATGAATGGTCACAACGCCGAATAAACCGTACACATGCTCACGCTCCCACTCAAGCACACTTAAACACACGCACTCACTCATAGTTACAGAAACACTATGAAACAAATCTTAAATCAATGTCAGCGAACCGCCCAGAAACAGAAAAAAATAAAAGGTTACATACACTGAATATTTGTTTTAACACACACACTACTTTTTTTTTAAATAAAAAACACTTCTTTTCTCTTTGTTTTACAACGACTACTACTAAGATCGTTTTACATTTTTTTTTTTTCAGACAATGTCTAAAGCCCGGCTGGTTAGACCGTCAGACTTTTAATCCGAGGTTTCGAGTTTCACGTCGGGCGATGTTCTCTCGACGAAAACAACACGGTTTACCGTCTCATCCGAAGGACTGGACGCTCATTTTTCAGTCAAAACTGCGGAGAAAGGGTGACGAGAGCTGAGTGCCAGCCCAGACTGTCACTGCAGATTGTGATTCAGCAGGTGAGTGTCTTGCCATCCTGCCATCTTCTTCGTTATAAACTCTGTGAGTGAGGGTTTTTTTTTTTTTTTTTTTTTTTTTTTTTATTATTTTTAACCAATATTCAAGACGACAGCTTTACCAATCCCATTCGTTTCGGTGATTGACTTAGTACTAGCGTTCAGTCTCTCGCAAGCGGCTTAGTAGTATATATTTAGCTGAAGGTACTTATAAAAATATCAAATGACTGATAAATGTCCACAAGAGAAATTCACGTACATATATGTAACCTTTCGACACTCCGTGTCTCCTTGGCGTTTGCAATGGACCCAAGGAGTGAAATACATCGTTCGAAAGCTCACATCTGCGAAAATGTCTGTCACTTAAATAATGATTGTAATGAATATCTCACTGGTCAGCAGTTTTAATAAAGTTCATCGATAAGATCAGGGCCTGAGCGTTATCATTATGTCATGTGGATAACCAGCTTTCAACACAAAAAGTCTGAAATTATTCAGTGAGAATTGTACCACATGGAGTTTGATGTTAGAAATACTCTCTCTTGTTCGATTTTAAAATACACGTCATTTTTGATACAGTATCTTCTTCTTCTTCTTCTTGTGGTCGTGACACACCTCGCTCGGTCATTGTTAGTCGTTTGTTCAGTCTCGAATGACCTAGGCCATGACCAATTGCTTATCAGGCTACGTAGATGATGATGATGATAATGATGACGACGATGATGATGATGATGTGTGTGTATGATTTTGTGTACACACACTTCTTACATCCATCATAAACATTCACCAGACACTCACGCTTACAAACGTACAGTATTGATTCAGACTAATTTCAAAAAAAAAAAAAAAAAAAAAAAAAAAAAAAAAAATCAAGCAGGTATGGTTTATGAATGAAATTTACTTCAACAAAACTTTATCCAAAACTATCAAACGTGTGATTTAAAAAGATTACCAGCATCACACCCCAGGTTAAGTTTGTTTTTGCGTACACGTGTTCATGTGATTAAAAACATTGTTGACCTGGCACACGGTCACTCGCTGTCACTATATTCGCACAGCCCAGTTAGCTCAGTAGGTACAGCATCAGACTTTTAATCTGAGGGCCAGGAGTTCGAGTCCCCTATTGGGCGATTTTTGTTTTCAGTGACTGTCGATATGACATTTTTTTTTTTTTTCAAATATCTTAAACATATGGTTGATGGTTTTGCCTGTTGGACACTACACTTTTGGTTTTATTTGATTGTTTGTTTTGGTCACACACACACAAAGATTTTTTTTGCATATCATGCACACACACAGAGAGAGAGAGAGAGAGAGAGAGAGAGAGAGAGAGAGAGAGAGAGAGAGAGAGACGTACACTGTCCAGTGGTCTTCGCTTCGTCGGTATAATCAGCGTGTCGTCCGCATGGTCAGCTTAGTCCACCGAATATTTTATGCGTACAGCTTCCGCGGTGGTCAGTTTTTAAAGATATTTATTCTTTTGTTTATTTTTACTTATTTACTTCCCCTTATGACCCCAGTTTCTTTTATAATCAATATTAGTATAATCTCTCTGATTAGGTATTGATATTATCTAATTAATCGGAACGTGATTGATTAGGGTCACCTAGGCCGTGACCAATTGATTATGCAGAGTACGTGACCCGTGTGGAAACGTGACCAATTACGACGTCACTTCATGTTCCTTGCACGTGACCAATGACGTCATTTCCTGTTTATGACGTCACTTCCTGCTCCCTCCTCCCCATGAGGGTCGAAAACAACACGATATACTACTTACGTGTGTGAAAACGTCCCACAGTTAGTCTCATTATGATCATAATTCATCCATAATACCTTATAAATGTGTCTTTCTCCCCCCCCCCCCCCCCCCCCCCCCGCTTTTTTTTTTTTTTCCTCTTTTTTCAATACATTATACACCGTTTCTCACTGATCATTTCTATCTCTTCTTTCAACCAACACAAGCATATTAATGCCAACACATTATTTCACCTGCTACAATGAACAGTCCCACAGTATTGTTTACTTTTTCAACAACACAATTTGTATGAATTTCCCAACCCCACCCCACCCCACGCATACATATGTGTGGGAGGAGAGATATGAACTCTCTCTCTCTCTCTCTCTCTCTCCCCCTCCCCCATTGCTCTCTTCCACCAATCCCCCCCCCCCCCCATATTCCGTCCCCCACCCCCCCCCCCCCCCTTCTAACGATATCTTACCACCCATTGATCATTTTCATTCCCTTCCAATCATTATTATCATTACCCACACCCCCACATACAACTACCCACACATTACTATCATCACCGTCACACCCATTAAAGTCGTTCATTTATTTATTCATTTATATTCGTATTTTTTATTCTTTATTTATTTACTTATCTTTATTCCATTTTTCATATTTTTTTTTTTATGCTATTATTTTTTCCCCACTGAGCACTATTATCAACCCACCATAATCACTACAATCACTAATACATCATACTATTCTACAAAACAAGCTACAAACCCTATTGTTTCATCCCCCCCCCCCTCTCTCTCTCTCTCTCCCCCCCCCCCCTCACTATCTCTCTACCATGTTCCCCCCCCCCCCCCCCCCCCCCCCCCCCCCTGAGTGGCCCCGTTTCCGTCTAGCGGCCATTTTACCTGTGTGCCAAACATGAGGGGACAAGTGTTTTCTCGTTCTTTCTTTCTCCTATTGACAACCAACATCATTACATTGATGATTCTGTCGTATACTTAGGGGTTTGCCTTTATTTGCGCTGTGTTTGTCAGACATAGTTTCGATTTCAGTTGGGGGGGGGGGGGGGGGGGTAGGGTAGGAAGAGGCCGGGGGATGGGGGAGGGGTGATGTAGGAGGAGGCGGGGGGGGGGGGGGGGGGGGGGGGGGGGGAGGAGGATGTTGTCGTTGGTGTTATTGGTGAGGGGCGAGTCTGGACCTGAAGCGGTCCAGGTCTCCACCCGGCTCCACACCCTCTGGTAATTTGTTCCATTCTGGGATGGTTCTCGGGAAGGACATTTGTGAGTAGTCTGTCCTGCATTGCGGGTTTGTCGTAGCTGCACCTGTTTTTTTTTTCTTGAACTTCTTCTGGTCTGGGATTTCCTGGGCAGGTACTTGATGTCAACGAGGTTGTGATGCAATTTGTACATTGTTCTTCGTTTTCATTGTCCTAAATGTTATTTGTTTTCGCCTGAAGAAGACCCAAGAGGTCAAAATGCGGTAACTAACCCCCTTTCTTTCTAAATCTAAATTGATTCATTTTCCGCCCTCAGTCTCTCCGTTTTGAAGGAAAAATCGTGTTTGCACAGAGCGCAGTGCACTAAATAAAATGTTTCCCTTTATTTTATGCAATGTGGAATGGAAATGGTTTCTGACTGCGTGGCAGTAACATCTGTGATGCAGTCTTGGTCTTCTTCACAATGATTTTTTGTTTTTTTTTTTTTTTTTTTTTTTTTTTTTGCTGTATTGGAATGTCCTGAATCCAGAATTTCATCATCGGACTCGTGTATCCGTTTCGTGAGCTCAGTTCCCGCCATTTTGGTAGAATGAAGTCGGCAGCGTTCAGTATTACTGTCACAGTTTGCTATCTGCCCGCTTGGATAAAGTTTTAACCATTCTTGTTGCTGTTTCTCAAACAAGAAAACTTTTTGTTAATCAAGTAAAAAAAAAAATGTGTGATCATACATAGGCTATATTCTTTT
>JADBJO010025155.1:2500-5000 GCA_016801955.1 Conus betulinus
CAGGAGAAGTGCTCTAAGAGACCAAGTGAATAGAGTCGAACAGCCAGTGATTGAAGAGAGCATGCGTGCATTCAGGAATTTTTGTGTTGGAATGAAAATTCAAACAGTGCTTATCCTGGATAGCTTGATACATGATTTTGTCTTGATAGTGTTTTGCAGAATATTTTGATGTAGTAGTGTGGTTCAGGTTATTATGCATGAACACGATGATTTGTACTTATGGTACTGCTTCTTGATAAACAACGAAAAGAACTGTTTTATATGTTGCCTTCTGTGACGGGTTGTCATGAGCACGGCTTTAGTCCTATTCACACAAACCCACACACACACACACACACACACACCACACACACAACACACACACACACACAGAAAGAGAGAGAGAGAGAGAGAGAGAGAGAGAGAGGGGGGGGGGGTACCACACGTGAAGACGGATAGAGTCCAAGTGCGTTTAGCAGATGGACTGACGGGGGAGGTTTTTCTTGACTTTTGTACGGAGAGGACTTTTGAAGAATCTAGACCAGGGAAGAGTAGGAAACGACGGTCTTGGGAAGAGGGCGGGTGGGGGGGGGGGGGGGGGGGGGGGGGGTATGGAGAGGATCTGCGACAACATTGGGAACGGGCTATTCTTTCTTCTAGAAATAAGTTTGAGTGAACACGCCATCTGAGGTTCAGTCTTATACTGGCCATCACTGCACACGGTGGAACTGGAAAACAGCAAAACAACCTGGACATAGAGAGAGAGAGAGAGAGAGAGAGAGAGAGAGAGAGAGAGAGTGGGGGGGGGGCCAGACGGACAAACAGACAGACACAGACAGACACATAAAGAGAAAGAGAGTGAGAGAGAGAGAGTGACAGACCGACAGACAGACAGACAGATTGATTGACCAACTGACAGACTGGCTGAATGAAACCAGTGTGTGAGGAGGTGTGGCAGGTGAGTGGAAACGTCTTTGTTATTGTTTCTTTTAAAAGGATAGTCGGAGATTAAATGTTTAATTGGTCGTCTACAATGGAAACAAAAAAATGCAAAGGAACTTGAAGACTCAGAGAGAGAGAGAGAGACAGAGACAGAGAGAGAGAGACAGATAGAGAGAGCTAGAGAGAGAGGGGGTAAAAGAGAGGGAAAGAGAGAAATGGAGAGAGAGAGAGAGAGAGAAGAGAGAGAGAGAGAGAGAGGGATGGGGGGGGGGGGATTAAAGAACAAACGGTGTGTAGGGTTAAGCGTAATACATTCATCCATCTAGCTTTCCGGGTTGAGGTAGGGGAGGGTTAGGGAGGACAAACAGAATGCAAAAAGCAGGAAATAAGATCTAAGAGAACACACTTGCAAACTATAAGCGATCAATATTTTGAAAAGCATTCAACAGCATACCCCCCCCCCCCCCCCCCCCACGAGAGAGAGAGAGAGAGAGAGAGAGAGAGAGAGAGAGAGACAGACAGAGACAGACAGAGACAGAGACAGAGAGCAGACAGACAGACACACAGATGACGGAGCGAGAGAGAGAGAGAGAGAGAGAGAGAGAGAGAGAGAGAGAGATAGAGAGAGAGAGAGAGAGACAGAGACAGAGAGAGGCAGACAGACAGACACACAGACACACAGATGACGGAGCGAGCGAGCGAGGAGCGAGCGAGAGAGAGAGAGAGAGAGAGAGAGAGAGAGAGAGAGAGAGAGAGAGAGAGCAGACGAAAGAATTATTTTTTAAAGAGCCTAATAGCATATGCACCTTTTTTCCTTTCGGGTAGGAGGGTGGGGAGGGGTGGTAGCTGCATTTAGTCTTGCAGCGAAACAGTGTAGAAGAAAAACTGAATAAATAGACATGTACTTGAAACGAAACCGAAAAGAAGAAGGAAAAGAAAAATGCATGCAGAAAAAAAGAAAATTCACAATCAATGCACAAATTGCAACCGGCCATCGAAAACCACACGTCCACCCCACCCCTTCACCACCAACACATCTCCCTCGCCCCCCACCTTCTCCCCGATCCGTATTCCAGCTCCGCCCTCCCCCACTCCTCCCCCTTCCTTTCCCCATACATGAAAAGAAACGTAAAAAGCACTACACGTCCTCATCCCCCACACTGGAGGTAATGGCATGTTTACAACGCATAAGAGCTGTTTTTAATTCACTTCAGTTTTGTTTGTCCATCTCTTTTAAACGCCGTTTCTTCATACATTTGAAAGAGAGACAGACAGACAGAAACAGAGAGATAAAAGAGAGAGACAAATCTTCAAACACAGATAGACAGATAGACAGACAGAGACAGACAGACAGGTAGACAAACAGAGATAGATAGATAGACAGACAGACAGACAGACTGACTGACTGACTGAAAGAGTCCGATTTTAGTTAGCATGTGAGGAGACGGACTTTGAAAATACTGGTAGAGGATGTTTAGGAGTGTGGAGGTGGAGGTGAAGGGGGAGGGGGGGGGCAGAGGTGAGTAGAAACGCATTTTGTTACTGTTTCTTTAAAATGTCTGTGATTGAATCTTTTATT
>JADBJO010025155.1:15000-20000 GCA_016801955.1 Conus betulinus
GTCTCTCTCTCTTCATTCTCTCTCTGTCTCTGTCTCGTCCTCTCTGTCTCTCTCTCTGTCTCATTCTTCTCTCATTCCCTCTCTCATTCTCTCTCTGTGTCTCTGTGTCTCTGTCTCTGCCCTCTCCTGTCCTCTGTCTGTCTGTTTGTCTGTCTGTGTGTCGTGTATGTGTCTATTTGCTTTTGTGTGTGCCTATTTCTCTCTCTCTCTCTCTCTCTCTCTCGTTCCGCGCTCTCTCTCCTCTCCTCTCTCTCTCTCTCTAAGAGGTCTCTCTCTTCCCACTGTGATGGGTGGTGCTTTTTACCCACTGTTGCCGTCTTCTTCGTCCTCCCTCTCCCCCTCCCCCCTTCTTTGTTGACCCCCAGCCCTCTCCACCCTTTTGTGTTGTGCGCGTTGCGTGCGTATGTGCGTGCGTGCGTGCGTGCGTGTGCGTGTGCGTGTGCGGTGTGTGTGTGTGTGTGTGCTTTTGTCCCCCTATGTTTTCTTCATCCCTATCTCTCTCCTTTTTTTTTCTGTCATCCCCCCAACTCCCCCCTCCCCCGGTCTCTTTCCTAGACCCCACCTCTCTCTCTCCCCAAAATCCCCCCCCCCATCTCCTCCTCCTCTCAGCTCCTGTCTCTATCTGTCTGTCTGTCTGTCTGTCCTGTCCGTCTTTCTCTCTCTCTCTCTCGTCTCCCTTCCTCTCTCTCCTCGCTCGCCCTCTCTCTCTCTCATCTTCGCTCTGTCTAAGCCCCTGTCTCTGTCTCCTCTCTGTCCTGTCTCTCTCCTCTTCAATCTCCAGCCTCTCTCTCTCCTCTTTCTCTAAGCTCCTGTCCTCTGTCTGTCTCCTCTCTAAGCGTCCTGTCTGTCTGTCTCCGCCTTCCCACCTCGACGCCTTCTCCGCCCACACACAGCTATGCACAGAAGAGAAGAAAAGAAGAAAGAACCGTCTGAGGAGCAAGTCCTCAGCGTTGTGTGTTGCTTATCCTAAAGGACAGTCAGAATGAGAGCTGACTGCTTTCCTCATCCCCGTACCCCCGCACCCCCCAACCACCTTCTCTTCAAACACATCCCTGTGCGCAGGCGGTGGTAAGGGCGTGTGTGGATGGGTGGTGCGGAATGGAGGAGGAGGAGCAGCAGGCGGTTGGGTAGTGGGATGGGGGCGACGGAGGGCGAAGCGGATTACGTTTCGCCAGGGGACGGGGGAGAGACGGGTGGAATCATCAACCGATGTCACCTCCACCTCTCGGTCACTCCTTTTTTTTTTGTGTGTAGGTCCGAGTCCACGGCGGCATGGTAGACCCACAACGCTATATGGTATATGTTTCACTCAAAGCTGTGCCTGGCCTTTGTCAGAAGATCGGCGCTCACCACAACATGTTCATCACACAGTCCAGCACTGGACCCTTACCATAGCTGACTCTGAGGCAGATCTCATGTCCGGTTCTTTTTCTGTGCAAGCACGATCCACACGACCCTTCATGTTCCTGTCGTCTGCTAGACTTTTCACTCCAAAATCCAGGTGCCCTACCAGTGGCGTAGAAAGACAAGGAGTCCACAGACCATGCATCAGTCTGCTATTTTGCTGACATGTGGCTTCGAATTAATTTACTGACGACAAATCGCAGGAGAAAATAATCTTTTTTCGCGTATTCAGAATTTTCTTCCGCAGGGCCAGGCTATTTTTCACCTGTTCAAACTTCGCTGCTTACCCGTGAAGTCCATCTTCTGGTCTGTACGTGGTTTTCGTCCCATCTTCTCATTGTCTGTGTACATATTGATCTGGTCATCAACACGAGTTTCTCTCACATGGTTATTTCGATCGAGCGCGCTTCATGGGGAAACCATAGTCTGACCGCAAAACTTATTGAGGCGCAGACACTAAAACTGCTTTTCACGGAGAACATGAGAGTATCATTGACGGAAATCAGCAGTGAGTGTTGGTTAAAAGCAAAACCAACGAATATACAAATAATAAAAACAAACAAGCAAACGAAGAAATACTCAAATAAACAGCGTACGAATAGACAATTAACCGAGGAGACAATCCCTCAACTATTCAAACGATCACTCGGCCAGCCAGTCGATAAGTCTAACCCATGTTAACCCACGAATTGATTACCGTGCAAGGCACAGGACACATTACCATCGGGTTGAAATTAACCTTCGCTGAAAGAGAAAGAATTGCAGATTTACTAAGGACATTATATTTCAATGGATACGGGATATGACCACAATCACCGTGACCGGCATACGCTAGTTAAACAGATTTCGATGGATAGTGAACGTCTCTACACACTAGCCCTTTATTTCTACTGATTCCTGGTCATCATTTATAAGGAATGAGAGGTGGGCGAAAGTTGCATAAAACAGTTGGCAATACACCCCCCATAATCAACAATCAAATGCCGCTCTTCTCTCAATGACAGTGCGATCTTGTATGTAGAACCAACGTGTAACACACTGTTACAAACCATTCAAAATAAAAGCAAATGGTTAAGTATTTTGGGCAACAGGTAGATTAGTTTCTAACTGACTGAGTTACAAACTAACATGTAGCATCCATGGACAAACATATGATAGAGACTGCCTAGACCTAGTGTCCCTTTCTAGTTGGTGATTGTTATTGTTGCTTGTTTTATGTAAGAAACAGATACCCAATGCCTACCGTAATAATGGTACTATTGTATATTTACAGTAAGATGGCACAGTGTAAAAGTAACTGAAGTCATTTGATTTATGGTCGCTGGTTCTTGAGATAAAAAGACATTAGAATTCAAATTTTGTAGGCAGGTGGTTTGTTCATACATCGTATACTGTTTCATACATGTCTAGCAGTGTCTATGTGTCTTTCTCTTTAACCTGAAGTTTTTAAACTAAGAGAAAAAGAAAAGAACAGCTGTAATGGACAGTTCACTCGGGTCACGGTGATTCAACAATACCCTTTCTTCACACGCCAAACACTCGCAGCAGCAGAAGGGGGGGGGGGGGGGGGGGGGGTAATGGCGGGGGTCGCGACCAAGGTCAAACAACAGCCTATTGAGGGTCATTCCTCGACAGTTTGTGGTTTTGTGAACGTGTGGCGATGAAAGGAAACAGCTTCCGCCACAGACCACGCTTTTCAGCCGTCATATCGCCTCCTTTAGAACACAACGCTTTCCTTAAGAGGGTTTCTGTTTGTGTCCATCAGTTTTCCATTTGTCCCCGCCACTTGAACTTTAAGAACCGCTTCCTAAGAGAACCCGCGCGGGACGTGGGCGAAAGAGTAGGCGGCGGGCTGTTTACCGTGATGGGCTTCCTGTCCATGGAACAATACAGCCAGACATCCTGGTCCACGCTCGTTTTATCACGTGCAGACAAGAGTCGCTTTTCAAGGTAAAGGATCTCCCCCCCCGCCGCCCCCTACCTGACCAGGAAATCGTTTCTCCAAACATGTCACACTCGAAGCGTGTGTAGTACTCGAGAGAGAGAGAGAGAGAGAGAGAGAGAGAGAGAGAGAGAGAGAGAGGAGAGAGAGAGAGAGAGAGAGAATATTGAAGAAGAGAGGAGAGAGAGAGAGAGAGAGAGAGAGAGAGAGAGAGAGAGAGAGAGAGCAGAGCAGAGCGGAGAGAGCGGAGGAGGAGAGAGAGAGAGAGAGAGAGAGAGAGAGAGAGAGAGAGAGAGAGAGAGAGAGAGAGAACGCTTCAACTCAGAGGGGACGTTGACAAAGAAGAAACTAACACAAGATCCATCAATTATGCGATAAGTCAGGTATCCGAGAGTCGCGCGTGCGACAAAACCTAAAAACCCAGGCCGAGAGAAAGAGGGAGAAAAAAGGACACCTTAAAGATTACCCACACCCCTGGCCGACTCATCAATTATCACCAGTCAAGTAGACTGACCCGGCCACCAGTTGAACGGCTAGCTTGGTGAATGGGTGGGTGGACGGACACTCGGACTTTAAGAAATAGGCAGCACCTTCAGGCAAAAGGGGCCAGCAGCAGCAGCAGCACTCTGAAGATTAATGAGGCTAGGTGGGGGAGACTGGGAGGTGCAAAGCTGCGAACAAAACACCCGGCCGACAAAGCGACACGTCTCCCCAGCTCCCCTCCCTCCACCCCCCCACCCCCACCCCGCGAAGTCTGAGGAAGGGGGAAGAGGCGGGTCGAGGGGGGGGGGTGGGGGGGGGGGGTGGGGGGAGAAAATGGAAGATTGATGCAAAAGAGTGAGGTGATGGTAGGATCCAACCTTAGAAAGGAGAGCCGAAGGAAAGGCGAGTGGGGAAAGGAGAGGGAGGGAGGGGAAGGAGGGTGTGGGGTGGGTGTTAGTCGGTCGTTTGTCTTCAGACTACGACAGTGAACAAGACATGGGGCTGACAAGGGGGTGAAAGTGTCCCGGCTGGGAAAGGGTTACATGTCAACAAGTAAAGAGCGGGGGCAGTCAGCAACGAATGCACTTCAGATGGATTACTTCCGATGTGGGTTTGGGGCAGATCACTCCCCGAAGCTGTGTGGACTGCCACCTGTAACCCGATGATTAGTGTTTCGTCGTTTATCTTTTTTTTTTTTTTTTTTTTTTTCTTTTTCTGTCTTATACTCATGTGAACAGTTATCTTTTTTAATCCTGTGCGCAGATACAGTTTGCAAATCGGATGTCTCTGTCTCTGTCTTGTCTTTGCCTCTGTCTCTGTCTCTGTTCTCTCTCTGTCTCTCTGTCTCTGTCTCTGTCTCTCTGTCTCTGTCTCTGTCTCTCTCTCTCTCTCTCTCTCTCTCTCTCTCTCTCTCTCTCTCGATCTCTCTCTCTCTCTCTCTCTCTCTCTCTCCTCCGTGTCGCGTATACATTTTGTGTGTGTGCGTGTGTATGTGTGTGTGCGTGCGTGCGTTCGTGCGTGTGTGTGTGTGTGTGTGTGTGTGTGTGTGTGTGTGTGTGTGTGTGTGTGTGCTCGCGCGTGCGCATGTGTGTGTGTGTGTGTGTGTACGTGTGTGTGTGTGTGTGTGTGGTGTGTGTGTGCGTGTGAGCGTGTGTGAGAGTGGAGAGAGAGA
>JADBJO010025156.1:0-24149 GCA_016801955.1 Conus betulinus
CTGGGGGAGATCACCCCCCCAGTTTGCTGGATTGTCAGCATTCACAAGATGTGTGACCCAAGGCAGGGTGTATTGGTCAGTCCACCTCGACAAGCACAGCCAACTGCTGACCATGTTTCGAACGCCCCTTTAGTCGTTATTGCTGGAAACGACTCCCCTTTGGACTGCGCATATCACAGAGATTCCTTGGCATGATGACATATCTGTTGAAGTTCATCTCAAACTTCAGCAAGGAGTTGCAAACCGCTTTAGAGAGCTGTATAAAAAAAGACGTCCCATTCATCATGTCAGAAGACCTCATCTGCTGCTTCAACAACTTCAAGAAGCTGGTATCATCAACTACATACCTCAAGTTCTTGACCTCAAAGAAACGGACAGTGCTGGAAATCGACAGTTCGACTATGGACTGGGCCCAGCCATCATTCAGGATGGATACCCAGTTGCCTTTGCATCCAGGTCACTTGACTCCACACAGAGCATTTACCCAAACATCGACCGTGAGATGCTGGCTGTTGTGGTCTTTCGAATTTCACGATTCCACACATACCTCTACAGGAGGCTGTTCAAGGTGACCATGGATCACCAAACCACTTGAGACGATTGTGCAGAAGCCCTCTCCTCAAAGCCCCACCAACGTCTCCAGCGCATGCTACAAAAAATCCAGGGGTATGACTACGAGGTGGAGTACCACAGGCGGGAAATCCATGACCCTCGCAGACACACTGTCGAGACTTCTGTCCCAGATGAACAGACATCCATTGACCTCGACCTCCGTGTGGATGGCCTAGACCTCTGTGAGGATGAGATTGGCTTCTATCAGTACAACTTCATCAGCTTCACACCCAAGAAGCAGTATCAGCTGAGCGAAGCCACCAAGACTGACCCCCGTGCTGAACAGCCTGATAGACCATAGGTCACGGGTGGCTGGACAACATCAAAGCACTTCCAAACAAACGTCAGGACCATACTGCCATTCATAGACAAGCTCGCAATCGAGGATGGAATCATCTTCAAAGGGCAGGAAGACCTCATACCCGAGGCTCTCCGGCAGGACGTGCTTAGGCAACTCCATCAATCTCACCAAAGGCCTCGAGAAGACGCAGCCCAAAGAATGTGCATATACTGGCCCAACCATCTCCAGAGACATTGAGCAAGCAGTCAGGTCATGCACAACATGCCAGGAATTCGCGAGCACAAACCCACTGTGAGCCCTTCTCCTCCATGACATTCCAACAGCCCTTGGAGAAAACTAGGAGAACAACCTGTTATGATATCGTAAGGCCACAACTTCCTCTGATTGCGGACTACTTCTCAAAGTATAAACCTTGTGACCCAGATGAGAACCACGTCCAGCCAAGCCGTCGCAGAAGAAGTGGAGAAGGCCATCGCCATGTTCGGCCGACCCGACCAGATCGTTAGCGCAACAGGTCACAGTACGAAGGACAAACTTTCAAGGCGCTCATGGACAAATATGGCATCGAAGCACGTCACATCGTCCCCCAGAACGGATTCATCGCGCGCCAGTTGCAAATGGTCAAAAAGACCATCAAGAAATGCGACAGGGAAGGAAAAGGTTTCCAGCTCACAATGCTCAACCTCCAAGCCTCCCCTGTGGACTCCAAGCTCCATCAACAGTACAAGTTACAACTGGACAAGAGGTGGGAGACTATGAAAGTCAATTATGACAAAACCCTGGCCTCCAGTGACCTGCCCCCACTCTACCCAGGACAGGACATCGCGTCTTGAACAAGGAGACCAAGAGATGGGATTCCAGGACAGGGTGGTGAACAGGCCTCCACTTCCAAGGTCGTACACACGTCAGAACGTAACACGGGCAGCACGTTCCGCCGGAACAGGATCGACATGCGAGAGCGCGTCAGGGGAGAAGAAAGTACCGGCACGTCCGAGGCACGAGACGCACTGACACAGCGAGAGGCCAGCGGACGAAAGGAGATACCGGTTCCGGATAAATCCAAGTCGGCAGGCAGCCAGAGCTTCCGCGTTTCCCAAGTGCCCCTGGACAATCAGTACTCGCGGTACAGAGCAGTCTCTCATGCCGCACACACGCGATCTGGCAGTTAAGTGAGAAAGCCCCTGAGAAACAGGGAAGAGTGACACACACACACACACACACACACACACAACACACCACAGTACCGAAACAAGGAAACTGTTTGCTTTTCGTTTTCCTTATTTCTTATATGACACAGGTTATGTGCTAGTTGAGTAACAATGTTTGTGTTCAAGAACAAAGTTATTTCATTTTGCGTTTGATCGTGTCAATATTATTAAAATTAGATCCTCTGATGAAAGAAGAAGGAGGGCCGGGGAGTTATACATGGTACGAAACTGGGTTATAGGAAAGTGCTCCCACGATTATCTACCGCTTTGTTTGGAGGACTAGACAGTAAAAAGGCTAGATCAAACACGCTCAGAGTTCTGTCCATTCCATCATCAATGCTGTACACCCTATCTTCTTTTCAGAATATGCACATTCAAGTATTTGACTGTTACAGAGCTTCCTGTTTCTTACTGGTGGCATGAATTGTGGTTTCAGATGCGCCTTTCACATCTGGAGTCAGTCCATCCTCCCAAATGGAAGAAGTCCATCACACCTTCACACATTGGGTAAGTGGTATTATTTCTCCCAAAATTTGGCACCACACACACACACACACACACAACACACACACACACACACACACAACACACACACTTCCTAACTGGGTGAGGATCAATTTGTTACATGCATACACATCTGTTTCAAGGTAATTTTTTTCTTTCTTGTGTTTTGCACTCCACCCTCATGTGACTGGCACTTTCTGTATGTACGAAATGCTAAAGCAAATTGTTTCAAATTTAAGATCTTATCCTGCCATTGTTCAAGTCAAGCATAAACATTCTATTTCATCATCAAAGTCAGATATGTGATTTGCTAAAATTTTGGATCCTGTAGCAATTGCAGGAAACTACAGTCTGAAGTTAAGCAGGGAGTCTTTTTTTTGTCATGATGGTGAATGTGAATGCACACTTAACAGTCACTCTTCACCTCTGTACCATCCACCCAATTCCTCATTAAATGTACTGTATATTTAAGTGGTATTGGCCCTCCCTCCCCCTTCTTTCCCTCCACTCCCTCCCTGATCTAGGGAAAAAACTAAACAATAAACCTATGCATCATGCGAGTGCTAGATACCATGTATGTCTGCCTTTACAAAGGATTGACAAAACCAAAACACTTTTGAGCTGCCTTTCATGAGAGACATGTCACCATAATATGTCTTCTTATCTGGGCCCAATATGCTTTAATTTTGTATGCATGTTGGTATAGATTTAAGATGCTAATTTAAAAAAGACTTCGCAATTGTCAAGAATATTTCTTCTCTGTATTCTAGGTGCAACATCAACAATGGCCCTAGGGCTGAAGGCTCGTCTCTGGTGAAGGGGAAACGGCAAAAGTACAGGCAGAAGACACACACAGGCAGCAGACACAGTTGTGCAGCAGACACACAGGCAGCAGGGACACCAGGCAGCAGACACAGTGGCAGCAGACACAGTGGCAGCAGACACACAGGCAGCAGACACACAGGCCAGCCGAGTGGCAGCCGCGTGAAGGACGACGAGTCGGAAGTGGACCTCCATTTTAAACAGTATTTGAGTTCTGAAATGAAAACGAGCAACGCCTTGTCAGGATATGATGAAAGAAAGAGAGATGAGAGAAAAGGAGAAAAAGGGAGAGCGAGAGGAGAGAGAGAGAGATGAGGAGAGAGTAGAGGAGAGAGGAGTGAGAGAGAGAGAAGAGAGAGAGGAGAGAGAGAGATGAGCAAAAAAAGAGAGAAACATGAGATGGAAAAAGAAGTATGTGAGGAGAAGCAGAGGAGAGCAAGGCACGGAGTAAATTATGTGTAGACAATTGTCAGAAAAAATGGACACAAACAAAATGAAGAAGATAAACATGGAACATGTGAACTCTTGGTTCGCACTTTGAAGAAACCTTCGTGTTGGATAAGTTAGTGATGAGATGGATCGTATTGCAGATATGACAGCACCAGTTTCCATAACTGTTATAATGTTAGTTGTGGGAGAGGGATTAGTGGCGTGTCATAGTGTTTTGAAATATGAATCTAATGTTGATGGTGTGCATGTCAGCCCTGCATTTGGATATGGAGACCCAGGCAGATAAAAAGGAAAGAAAATGTAAACATTAAAGGCTATTAGGTATGTCTGTGTGAACAAAATGTTGAAGATGTAGTGTTCAGATAAATTTAACATAATATATGCACCGTTTCTCTCATTTAAACAGTAGAACATTTTTTGTTGCTCTCAACGTTTGTAAGCTTCTCTTTAATAATGCCTACATCCCTCTGTATGGTATTTGTCGATAGGTGAATCTGCAAAACAGACACGCAAGCCACTTAGCCACTGACAAAGCTTGGGTTATTGCACAGCAGAACTGGCCACTCACACTGTTTCCATATCTTTTGTTCTCCCTTGCATCCCTGAATGGATCTTCAAGCACAGGCTAAATGATTGCCCCCTACATTTTACACTGTTTGCATAATGTTTTTAGTTTTACAGCAACTTTTTCCTCTCCACACTTTCGTTTTTTTTCCCTTTAACTACCCTTAAGCTGGCTGCTTTGAGGGCGCTGTTGGATTCTTTTTCGAAACCCTTGGTGGCGAGCACACCACAGAATTATCAACTTTCGTGTGTTTGTACCTTTTGACGCCAAGAGCACAGATGAAATCAGCCATGTCTTATGATGAGCAAGCGATAACAATGTATGTGACTTCAAAGGAATTACAAAGATGTTTTCATTGTAGCAAGTGAAAGACTTCATATTCAAAGTACAGGTTCTTGATTTCATGATCTTATGTGTTCAAAACTTTTGTAAGTCCTAACTTTTGCAAATAAATACGATAATGATGGAAAAAATTGTTAGTTTGCACTTGTTCCTTCTCTCCTACCATTACTTAATTGTACAGCGAGTGACTTGTTGTTTTCAATATAGCACTTGCTTTCACGTGATGTACTTCTGAGTGACTGATATTTTACGCTGCATTAGTATCACACTCATTCTTCCCAGAGTCATGTCACGCACGCACCACTGCCAAAGCAAATTTCCACAAACGTGCGCGGTCACTCCTTTAACCAAGGCGCATCAAATTAATACACCACACTGAAAAGTTTTTTTCTTTCTCTCCTCCTACGGGAGAACAAAAATACTTAATACATACAATGCTCAAATCAATATTCACACCTCCTCTCCAAATGGGGAGAAAACTGACAAACACACCATCAATATCCATCAAGAAGGTAAACACCTGGTACTGTTTCCCCTTCAATTAAAACATTAATAAAACATGGGGGTTATGTTACATCCATCATCCACCCTATTTATACTATATTCCATTATCTTGTAACTCAAAACAAAAGATCAATCAAACCATGTTCACAACAGTTGAGGGTTATACTAGAGTATATAACATTAGGGGGGGGGGGGGGGGGGGATGCGCCAGTCATTCTTCATCAACACAGGAGAATGTGCCAAGGACATTCTTCATACACATGAATCCTCCTCCTTGAGGAATCGCTGTCAACAAGCAGACCATGCGACTTCCCGGGATGGCGTAGAGCAAGTGATAATCCTCCTCCTTGAGGAAAGGTACTGCAGACAAGGTCCGCCTCCCGTCCCAGGCTGGGGTCAGGTCCGGCACCTCCGCCACCTTCAACCACTCCCACCCGTGGCACAGCGGTGAGACAGGCAATCTCCTTGACGCATCATCCTTGCATCGGTCTTCAATCGCTGTGAACAAACAGACCATGCGACTTCCCCCGGCTGGCGTAGAGCAAGTGATTATAACATTTTCTAGCAAAGTTAAATGACGCGCGCAGTGCTCCCAAGCAGTACTCAGCCGGGCCACTACCAACAGAACGACGCTTGAATAATCACATGATCGTTTTTCCTCTCAATACCCCAGTACCGCTGACGTTCAATCTTAAAACACATTACAACATGTGCACACGACACGTTCACACATCCTGTGCACATGACAAGCACTCTGTGCTCATCATTTTAGTACAGGGTTATCATTGTCTTCATCTTCCTACTTTTCATGATCAGGTGGGTTATAAGTCCCGTGATGTGGCCTGATTGTGCAGCATCACGTAGACTGATTATTTTGCCGGCTTTGGGTGGATCTACACGAAGTTGTCTCAAGCAGTTCCACCATTTTCTTTAAAACACCAATGGTCCATACTACCGCTGTTGTGGCAGAAGTTGAAACGCCTTTCTCCCTGTGAGTTGGGGACTGGTGTCATGAGCCATTCTGTTTGCATGTAGCCACCGTCTCCCAGAAAGGAAGCCTGTCAATGGTGTCTGTTGACGCCTTCGAACTGTTCAAAACACCTCACTTTCTCTCAATATTCTCTGGCGTCACGCAACACTGCCTGTCCATCGTGCAACGCAGTTCCCGAACATGAGATCAGTATAAAAAGTATCACCTGTAAAATATACATACACACGTGAAAAAAAAAAACAACAACAACTGAAAATTACGCCAGTTCGTTATAAAAATGACTGTATGCAAATGAAAATGTTGCTCAGCCACATTTTTATTTTATTTTAGCTGCCATGTAATTGAACTGTTAATTAGACAATGTTTGAAGTTGATCTATAGGACACATTTTCACCTGCGGGTAAAGAGTGAAATTCTTCTTTCTGCTGAAAAGAGGGTTATGTATACTATGTTATGTATCTGTAGACAGAGGGATAGCACAGAAAATTCCTCATGTTAGTATTAAAATCTCACAAGTTTTATGCTTTTCAAAAACATGTGAGAACTTTGGAACATGTATGTCAGTGAATGAAAAAACTTTGATGGTGCGTGTGTTTTAAAGCAGAGGTAGGTGATTGTGTTGTGCTTAGGTGGGGATAATAAGTGAATCTACAGTAAAACATGACCAAACAAACAAACAAACAAACAAAAAACCCAGCACAACTGAAAAGTGACAATTTTCAAACAACAAGCAAACTACACCAGAGATCAACTTGATTTTCTTTTGAGTACATTTTTGCACCTCAAAGAATGTAGAATTACTACACAACCATTTATTCACAGGCACAAAGGTTCCACAAGGAAAATAAAAAAATGACTTTTGAAGGATTGCTTGTTTATATCTCCTCTTATTTCTTTTTAACATTCTCTGTTGTTGAATCTCTATGTTGTTGTTTTTGGTAATGAAAAGCTGCACTGTTGCATGGTTGAATTTGCATAAAATTTTTTGCTGACTTCTTTATGACCCCTTTTGTCATGTTTATGACTTGCTTCATTCTGTTTCCTCCAATCCTTTTTGTGCATTTTCTTTAGTGGAATTCATGAAAGATCCCTTTTTTGGTCAAATTCATGATGATTTTTTTTTCATCATGTTAATGAATTGTTAACTTTCTTCATTCTGTTTCCTCCAGTAATGTATACTTCATGCATTAAAGGCTTTGTATCAATGTCACTGATTCAGAGATATTCACTTTTGTATGATGGTGGTTTTCATTTTCTGTTCTCAGTGTTTCACATGCCACACACCATACATTCCATTGTCCATGTTGTCACAATACTAAAGAATAAATGTTCATCAACTCCATATCAAGCATTTGGCTGTCATTATCTATCTATCTATTTAACTATCCATCTATTGCTATCTTTGTATCTGATTCTGTCAACCTAGTATGTATATCTGAGGAGGTTGGAGGTGATAAGGCTACTGCATAAGGTACAGAGAATTTGAAGAGAGTGCACATCCACGTTTTTTTCTGATCAGTTGATGCCAAGTTCTGCAACTTGAAAGTGCACATATGTTCCAAGACACATTTCACAGAATCAATAAAATGCCTTTATAGTCGTCACATGCTGATACTGATAGAACATGGTGCTTTCTGAAGGCACACAATACAATAGTTAGGATAATCCGACCCTGTTAAAACCTACCTCCTTCCTTATTCAGAAAAAGAATTCTCTGTCCACAATCTATTGAACTATATATTTATTCATTTTTTGGTCATATTTGCTATTTTCTTCCCAGTATGCAAGAAGAAATGAAGACAGTAGTTCAAAATGCATCTGTTAATTATATGACAGCCTCACAACAAGCCAAACTAAAATATATACTTAGACACAATATACACACATGCCACCTAGAATGGCATGTAACTAAGAAGAAAAAAGGGGGGTGAGGGTGTGGTGTGTGTGTGCTGAAGAATTTCGTAAATCTTACATAATACTTTCCATTTTGAGTTAAGCATCAACACTAATTATATATGGAAAGGGAAAGACTGTCTTCGCCAAGCCAAACCATGGTACTGCAATGGGACTCTGCCCTGCTTGTGGCTTTGTTGATGTCTTCATGGGCAGCTTACACAATAACCAGGATTGCTCAGTCCCTTTGCTTTTCCTCTCTGGCTGAACCTGAATGGCGCAAAGAGCTTAAATGCCTAGATTGGAGCAGGTATTGAGATGATGGTATCACTATTTTTCCCAACAGTGAGGACTGTGAATCATTCTCCAAACACCTGGATAAACTGAATCCGCCAAATATTAAGTGGACCATAACATTTGATAGACAAGTAGAATATCTGGATATGAATCTTTCAATAGTTGATGGTGTCGTAAAGAGAGATGTCTTTTCTAAACATTGCCATAGTTACCTTCCAAAGAACAGCTGTCACCCTCCTTCAGTGTTCAAGGGTCTTTTAACAGGTGTTGGGCGCCAGGCTGGGAATGTTATGCAGCAAAGATGACAGTCTGCAAGACAGACTCAGAGAGTATGCCAAGTATTTTACAATCCCTGGTTTAGACAGCACCTTACCTGTTCGACAAAAAAATACCATCTACGTCATCAGATGTCAGAACCACCCAGACTCATGATATGTTGGGTCCACCAGGGACCTCAAAAGAAGTTGGGCCAACCATAAATTAGACTGCAACAAGAAAATGGCCCAGCGATGTGGGGTTGCCAGACACCTCGCCCAGACTGAGCACCCTGAAGGTAAGGCTCTGCCCTTTCTTTCCATCCATCCCATGGAACAAGTTGCATCTGAAGACAAACACCTAGACAGGGAGACTTTACTGGCAGGCCAAATTTTTGGGGACTGTCTTTAAAGGTCTCAACTCCCATACAGAACTCAACAGCATGCACAGAATATGTGTGTGTGTGTGTGTGTGTGTGTGTGTGTGTGTGTGTGTGTGTGTGTGTGTGTGTGTGTGTGTGTGTGTTGTGAATGACATACACATACCTGCAAAGACAAAAGGAAAAGTTCTGTTTAAAGCCCACAGACTTCACAGTGCAACTGAACACATGTCCTCTTCACTGTACTACAAGGAAATGATAAATTAAAAACAGTGATATAGAGGTCAGTCTGTATGTTTGTTTGCAGTCATTTAATCATAGTGCATTACACACGCCATTTACACTACAGGCATACGGTTTTGTACAGACATATTTCTTGCTTTCATCAAACTACACAGAAATTCAACAGCCTACAATATGCACACACTGAATATCATTCACATTCTATATGCACACTATCTAAAGTACCAATCTGTATATCCTCAGTCAGTAACAAATTTGTTCATTCAATCTGATTTTCACTCTATCAAACTAAAGCACACTCTTCTACAAATGCCCAATGACGCATTGTAATTGTTCCTTACAACTCTGCATACCTCCTAATATAACTTTAAAGACAAAAGCAAGCAAGCAAAACACACACACACACACACACACACACACACACACACACACACACATACACACACCACACACACACACACACACACACACACACACACACACACACACACACACACACATACACCCACCACACACACACACACACACATACACACACACACAGCTCAGTGTCTTTTTCTACTCTTACCTGCACATTGATGGAATAGAAATTCTTTTCTGATCACATATTCTCGCTCTGGATAGTCGTCCCCACTGGGTGCCTGGATTCTAATCTGAGTGCCATCAATGGCACCAATGGTGTTGGGAAATCCGTTCCATTAAAAACAAATCTCTTTTGTGTGTTCAGCTTCTTGCTGCGTTGGCTGAAACAAACCAGTCTGGCACTCTCCAATACAGCGCATCAGTCACCCGTTTTATGGCCTGGCACACAGTTGACTAATGCACGCCGATTAGCTTCCCATGGATGTCTTGGAACCTGCCATTCGCATAAAATCTCAGCGTTGTCATCACTTGTAACCGTGGTAGAAGAGCTCCAAGTCTATTCGCAACTTCAATGTCGGCTGCAATTTCATCTATGATTTCCAAGATGTCATTTCTCCGAAATCGAAACTATTGATACAGTTCTACATCATCAAATTTTTCAAAATGGTGCGTCCTGTCTCTGAAAATCCTATTTCTGGGCAGATTTTGTCTATTTCTCCGTCGATTAAAAGTCATGGCCGCCATTTTTGCTCCGTGTTTCCAATCCTTATTGGGCTGGAAAAGACAACATAAAGTTATTCCCAGATAGGGTTTTAGGAATAGCCTATTTGGCTTCAAGCATGCCAATTTCTGCCCCTATTCTTTCCCGAACATTAGGTATTTCCCATTAATCCCAAATAAGCACTGTCATGCATACCAGCCCAGGGAGGGATTCAAAGGAGTAATAATGTATCCAATACGAGATGAATAGCTTTCTTTTGTGATGTATATCAACGTAACCTTTTTCATGAAATGAAACGCCTTTTGGAATGCAGAAGGGTTTAATTTTATGTCTGATCGTACATTCCACGTAAAACGTCTACCTTTCATTCTCGTTTTGATTGTGAGAATGGCTTTTCGCTTGCTCCAAAAAAAATGTTTGATAAATTTATCCTTGATAAAATGCGCCTACATCATTGTATGTCATTACTTGAACAGCGAAACATTACATACTTAACAAGATTATTCTGGCTGTGGTATAATTAATTTTCAACACAGAAGTATTCAGATACATTAATAGAGCTGAGGATTTGTATTTTATAATATAATAGAACATTTCTTTTGATCATGTTCACTATTTTACTTTTGTGTATTGTGAGCGATGTTTGTAAAGGCAGACTACAGCATCGCTATACATATACATCAGACTGGATGTATTTTGGCTGACTTTGTCGTTATGTTCAACTGATTTTTTTGTCACTTGTTCATGTCTACAGTGCATTGTTCATATGGATCAATTACATGCTGTCCTTCCGATGACTTTTTCAAATGTGGATAAAATTCTGTGTGATAACAAAGAAGTAAATAACTTGCAAATTACAGAAAATCATGTTTTGAAAGATGTAAATGCACCTTAATTTATGTTTTTATAGTCTATGTAGTCAAGCGATGCAGAAAACGTCGATGTTGGAACGAATTAATAACAGTTGATCTGAACAGGTCTGCTGATGAATTTTAATAATATTTAAAAGAATGCACTTTGCGCATGATGCGTGAAACACTTTTCGGGATAAGTGAATGATCAAGTAGTTGTTATGACCTAGAGTATAAAAACAATCCGAAAGAAGTTGTAAAACTATTCAGAATTGGTCCTCACTTATGCAAGGTTGGAGATTATCCTGAATATTGGACTGCCTACAAGAGTATGAGAATCTATTAAAGTGAAAAAGAGAATAGTTTACTGTTAAATTGCTTGAAAAAAAATGTAACAACTATGAAGACTCAGAAACAAGTTTGGATGCACCATCTACATAATCTCTAGCGAAAGAAAGAAGATTAGAATTTATATATCATGACATGATATCAATGGATGCATGGCTGCGCCGTTTAGAGATTTGTATTAGAAGAAGACGTCATCAACACTGATATTAGTAATTTACTACAAGACGATACCATTAACAATAATGTGAAAGATACGATTTCCAAAGATGAGATGATTTTAGGTTTAGAAATGTTACAAAAAAGAACGGAATTCGGTAGACCAGATGGCAATGTCAGTGGGCTAATGCTGGCCATAAACTCAAGTAGCCCCAACTTCTAATTTTTGTTAGTCGTTGACTTCAGTGAAAATGAGAGAGTACCAACATAGTTCTTGTTGGCTTTCGAGGCGATTAGGTCGTCGATCAACTTTTCAAAAATGATACAAGTAAAGACACTTGAAAAATCTATATCTCTCAAAGCGAGCTGAAACTGAAAGTTCAGACATATGTTAACAAGATGACTGGGACACCTAGTTGGATAACGCTTTCAAATTCGTCCAGACCTTGAACAGTTTTTGTACCATATGCTGCTAGTGGGAGTGCAGAACAACATTTGTTTTTGCTATTTGAACACAGGCCCCTCCTTTTACACCTACTCGTATTTTTGAAAAGACGAGGAATCTCCGTGGTGCATTCCATTGTCACGTATCACTCACTATGAAACATGTTCTGATTGAGCTTTGGGACGTATTTTATGTCGTCTTGAACACTTTCCATGAAAAAAAAAAACAATGTTGAAAGGGGTTGATGTGATGTTTGAGTTCCTGAGGGTGAAAAACATTTTTTTTCATCTATTTTAGATTTATGGAATACAGGTTTTCTAAAGTAGTTTTGGTGTGTTTTGGGGTAATTTTTTTGTGTGTCATAATTTTCCTTTATATTTTAACATCTGTTTATGAAACTGACTGTGATGTGATGATGGCTGTAGATAATAATAATAATAATAATAATGAATACTTATATAGCGCATATTCTTGGCTAGAGACCAAGCTCTAAGTGCTTTACAATCCACACTCGTTCAAACAACGGGCTGCCTACCTGAGTAGTGCCGACTGAAGAGCTGCCAGCTGGTGCTTCATTCAGTCGTTTTCCGTGACATCCAGTCAGTATCATTCAATATCGTTCACTCGATTTTCTTACTTCCTTCATTCTTTCCATTTCTCACACAGGGTGCATGCTATGTGTAACGTGTCATCCATACCGACGGCCAAACTGGCCAACTCTTCCAAAGTTGATGATGGGATTTTACGTGTGTGCAAGATGTTATGCATGCGTTCATACACGGAACCTCGGTTTATAGTCTCATTCGAAGGAATGTAAGGGAAATGGAGTCAGAACCAATGTTTAAACTCCGAGGGAAAAATCCCCCTGTACCAAAACAGCCAGGCGGAGATTCGAACCCGCAACCCCGGGATCGCCAAGATTACGAGTCCAGCACTCTACCAACTGAGCTATTCCGGTGATGACGTGAATTCAACATGGTGAGCTGGACTAAGTGAATGTGACCTTTCCCTTGACGTCAATAGCTGATGTAAAGCACTTACTGGGATGGGTAATAAAAAAGGAATGTCTTTCACCTCTGTTTCCTCTGATTCAGCTGTCTTGACTCTGCCACAACAGGCTGAAGGAAGCTAACACCAACGTTTGTGACATCTCTTGATAGTGTTTCAGTGGATTGAATAATTTGTTTAATACTTTTAGCTTGTTTGACGAAACCCTTTTTAGGAGGAAAGCGCGCTGACTGCGCTGCTGGAGAAAAAGGCAGTTGTGGGTGAGTGAAATGTGTGGTTGAGCGTACAATAGATCTGGTAGTGACTGTTGATTCAGTAAATATTAGGTAGTAAAGAGTTTGGTGGACAAACTAGTTTATTGCTCCTTTCGTTCTCATACGTCTTTGCATTGTTGGTTGAATTAGAATAACAGGCATTCCTTCCATTTGGGAGTGGAATAGCATCAACATTAAAGTTTTCGTGTGTTTGTGAAATCCTGAATTAAAACGTTTGAACAGCTCTCAAAAGTTAGAGTGACATGGTGCACTGTTGATACATGCTAGGCGAACATCGTCTTAAATTTATCGAGAATTTTCACATACTTACAGTGATAAGAAATATGATCAAAAGTAGTATAGTACTGTACTGTTGCAGGTGTCATTTAACATTATTTATAAGCTCTACTTCCAGACAAATCGAAGATGTCATTCAAAGAAAAAAAGGCTGATAACTTAAAAAAATCAGTTTCAGTCTTTCTTCGCTCTGACAGTTCTGCAATAAATCTCAAAACTAAATGTCTGCGATTCCAACATTTGAATAAAATGATTGATAACGTACTCTCGCTTTGATTTAATATCTTGACAGGTGAATGGTCACTTGGCGTATGTGAACGCGCGCGTCTCTCTCTCTCTCTCTCTCTCTCTCTCTCTCTCTCTCTCTCTCTCTCTCTCTCTCTCTCTCTCTCTTTCTTGTTTAATATCCTGTTATAAGCAAAGCCCGTCACTCCAAGATGGAAGATGATGTGAAGTGTCCCTGGTTCCATACCTTTCAACACATTTTACAGTCAGAAAAGTGTTCAGCAACAGCTACTGAAAAGGCACTGAGACTCTCTGTCTAGATTTATGAGTAGAACCTTAAGGTGAGAGTCAACAAAAGGCAGTTTAATTGAAAAGTGCTGTTAACGACTTTCTCATGTATATACTGTAGGAGAGAAGGCGACGAACACTTGATAGTCTATGGTAAATCATGAAAACACATCACATCAAAATCGCGACTTTTTGACATAGCCGATGCAAAACATTAAAATGAGTGTGATTTGTTATCTGTAGATGATTTTTGAAATGTAATCTGTTTTATTCGCCAAGTATTTTGGAGAAATTATCATCATCAGCCGTTCGGGTTTTGTGGGATCTCCACAAAGTGGAATGACCAGAAAGGTCTCAACGAAACACATCATTCTGCTAAGTTTGAGCATGCTAGTGTTCATCATAACTGCTTAGAGAATGCCACCATGGACCAAACACACGCATACAAACACGTATAAACACACACACATACCCCCCCCCCCCCCCCCCCCACACACACACACACACACACGCGCACACACGCACGCACGCACGCACACACGCACGCACGCACGCACGCACGCACGCACGCACGCACGCGCACGCACGCACGCACGCACGCACGCACGCACGCACGCACACACACACACACACACACACACACACACACACACACACACACACGAAACTGTGTGATCAGAAGAATAGTTGATAAATAACATTTGTATTGCTAATATTGAATATGCAATTCATCAGTTTGCTGACGACACTTAGTAATGTAATATTGGAGATAACCCCTCGTTTAAACTAACTATGCACGTACTTAACTTGACCAGTTCGGCAGAGTGTTGGGAGTGCATATGAATAATGATAAAATATAAAATGGTTAGGGAACAGAGAAAACAGATCTAATAAGATGTGTTGTCCTCAATTGAAAAAAAAAATATGGAATTCTCGTAGATTAAAAAAAAAGTTTGGAATATGGTTTTACACCTGATTTGAAAAGTTGTTAAATAATTAAAGTCTATAACAAAAATTTCTCAGACGTTACAATTTTACTTCAAATTCGATTATGCAGAACTGTTAATCCAATAGCGTATGTGGCTATATTGAAAACCCTTGTTTTGTGTAAAGTAATCGACTTACGGATTTTGCTTTCAGATATACTAGACAACGTTACTGAACAAGATCCGAAATAATGTTTTCAATTTTGGAAAGCAAAATGAAATCACTCGAAAGATTTCTACTAAAACTATGAAACAAGCTAACATAAGAATATCTATCTATCAGTCTCTCTACCTATCTAGCTATCTATCTATCTGTATATCGATCTCTCTACCTACCTAGCTAGCTATCTATCTATCTGTTTAGCTCTTGATCTATCGATCTATGTGTCTGTATCTCCATCTGTCTCTATCTATATCCGTCTTTCTATTTATATATCTGTCTGTCTGTCTGTTTGTCTTTCTATCTACGCTTGAAGACTCTCTTTAATACGAAAACTACAAATCATAAACGAAAACAGGTAGTAATGGAAACATGTATATACCTTGAAAAACGAATATTATGGACCAGCTTTTGTATCTAGATATAAGAACATAAAGTCATTTTGGATGCATACACCAAAAGTACGAAAAAACACATCATTTTCACTTTGCAGATAAACTAAGACTTTCAAACGAACATTTTGTTGAATTTAGTATTTTTTTTAATAATGTAAACATTAAAAGTGGTAGTGTGGTAAGTTAAAACGATGAGCTGATTAAACGAGGGAAGTGTCCCATAAAACACATCCTTGAAGGAATTGTTGAATTTTTGACACATTATCCATTTAAATTGATCCTGATTATCAGTCTTATTTTGTCATATTTAGTGGGGTTGCCGTCCACATTAAAGAATAAGTCAGGGAAAAGGAATTAGACCAAAATATCAACAGTAACACTGGCGCCTTGGACGTGTTTATTCCATATAGACTTTTCTACAGCATAAGAAGGAGATTGGCACTATTGTAAGGGTTTTCTCACAGCCTATAACCATTTTTTTTCAAATAGTCACAATAATTAAGTGCGGATATTCCATGTTTTAATAGATATATGAAATGACATAAACGTCTAAAACTGAAATGGCCAGAGAGAGAAGAATTGTTCATAGGATCCTTGCGACAAATGTCGTTTTAAATGCTGCGGGAATATTTCTCGCAATGAATTGCTTGCTCTGTGTGCGTGCGTGCGTGCGTGCGTGTGTATGCGTGTGGGTGTGTGTGTGTGTGTGTGTGGTGTGTGTGTGTGTGTGTGTGTGTGTGTGTGTGTGTGTGTGTGCATTGCAAAGAAATATAGGTCCATAATTAGATGATTTATACAGGCGTGTGTGTGTGTGTGTGTGTGTTGTGTGTGTGTGTGTGTGTGTGTGTGTATGTGTGTGTGTGTGCGAGCCTGCGTGCATTTGTGTGTGTGTGCGCGTGTGTGTGTGTGTGTGTGTGTGTGTGTGTGTGTGTGTGTGTGTGTGTGTGTGTGAATGTGTGTAAAACACAAACATCCTTACCCAAGTGTGTGTGTGTGTGCGTGTGTGTGTGTGTGTGTGTGTGTGTGTGTGTGTGTGTGTGTGTGTGTGGTGAATGTGTGTAAAACACAAACATCCTTACCCAAGTGTGCGTGCGTGTGTGTGTGTGTGTGTGTGTGTGTGTGTGTGTGTGTGTGTGTGTGTGTGTGTGTGTGTCTAAATCCTGTACACCATGGCATGCAATATTCACAGCAAAAGTAGCATTGTGTTTACTTTCTCCACTTCGTCATAACCTCATAAATTCAACAAGTTTCGGTCTTCTATTTAGTCGTTCGTTTTTCTTCCTTGCCAGATACCAGGGGTGAATTACAATACATAAACCATGGCCGATAACAGAGTCTTGCTTGCTATCATCCTAGCGATTTGTGAGCTTTGCAAAATTTTTGGCATGGTGAAAGAATGCAATTCCTGTGTGAAAAAATGGGAACAAGACAACCAACGACAGTACATTGCTACATGTTCTCCATAAAACAACTGAAGTTCTCAGTCCAATCATACAGTTACAGAATATCACACTTACTGAACAAACGCAATACAGCTTAAACCCTGCCACAAAGCAAAGGACCATTGTAAAAGTTACGAAAACAGCGTAAAACTGTAGACACAAGTAACACCCGAAGAACTGAAACACAGAACGCAACTATGAGAATCACTGGCGTTGCTGCATGTTTGGAAAACACAGCAGTGAAAGAATTTACTGTTGGAGGCTCAACTGTTCACTTCCACGCTCAGGGTCTTTTCCGTCCTCCAAGTCCATTTCATGACATTAAATGGGAGTGTGAGTTCGTAGCCTATGCTCAGTCTCACCAAGTTGTGCGTTTTCGAATAAACGAATGTATGGGCAATATTGAGTTCAAATATTCAGACTATGGCAACAGCATCAACAGTAGTTCAAGTGTGATAAAATGCCTGGATTCCCAATCATTTCCAGTCCTGTATAGTATGACAAACACTGTCATGATCACAGTGACTGAGAAGCATGCACCACAGCAGTCTAGGTGGTGCTATGGGCAATGTTATGAACGATATAAAATAAATGTGTCCGTGACTTTGTCGTTTTCTGCTGTGAACTGGTCAGAGAGGCGGCATTTTAAAACTGCAACATATTTATCTTTCTCGGTCTGCTGGTAGGAGAAAGTTTGTCTAAATCAGTCTCTTTTGCTAACTGAGAAAAAAAATCAAGCTATGAAAAAATGACTACGTTATGCAGTGTAAAGAGTGTATTCGGTGCAATGCCATCGTGCCTGTTCTAAAAAAAAGACTTTCTCTCTCTCTCTCTCTCTCTCTCTCTCTCTCTCTCTCTCTCTCTCTCTCTCTCTTCTCTCTCTCTCTCTCTCTCTCTCTCTCTCTCTCTCTCTCTCTCTCTCTCTCTCTCTCTCTCCAAGGTATCTGAATTATCTGAATTGCACATATCTATATGCTTTTTCTTAGAGAAAAAAGATGTAAGGTTATCGACCAGGAAGCTTAACGAAACATTCTAGAACGCCGGAACATTTTCTATTGTTTGAAGATGTTCACACATTCATTCACTTGTGTTTTTAAGTAATTATAATAATTTCGTGTCGCATCTCGTAATCACAATATTCTGAAAATAAAAACTGATCAGGTCCTGGAAGTGTAGTTAAACATCCAGTGCGTACCATTTAGAATACAGAAAATAAAATATGCTGATAAGCTCAGCTGTTTTCCTGTAAAAACTGTGGGGATGAAAATACAAGTTTAAAATTTTGTTTTTTGATGTCTTTGGTTTTTTGAAACGTTGGACTGAATCACATGGCAAGTTCTGAGATGATAAAGGGAAGCATTGTCGTGCAGGATATATACAGGGCACAAGGACCGGGTGGATCCACCCCATGCTACACTAAGATAAAAAGTTGTGTCACTCTAACCAGACACCACCAGATCACATCATCTTCTTGAGCCATGTCAGCTGGCGTCTAGTGGGCAGCCAGTATGTCGTAGCATGTCCTGGAAAGTGTGGCTCCAGGAAGACATTTCCCCCAAAGCCCCGACAGTACCAGTTCACTTCGTTCTGTTCCCTGATGGCTTGGCTAATGGAATCAGCAAAGAATATCATATGTCTGTATTTTTTGTCCACTGGATCTTACAGTGCGGTATGCAGACGATTTTAGACTTCAGTTCTCTTTTCACGCAGAAAACTTGAAACCTCGTCGAGTGCCAGGACTGAGCACCTGGAACTGCTCAGCAGCAGTGTGGCCTGACCTGTTTGAGCACTTTCCCTGTGATCTGACCTCTCAGTGTGCAGAGCACGAAGACGAGGCTCGTTTGTCCCTACACCTCTGACAAGTGCGGGCTGGAGAAGGTACAGTTGAAAAAAAAAAAAAAAGGGGGGGGGGGGGGGGGGGGGGTTTATGTGTGGAATATTTTAAACACACTGGCATGATCTGCAGATTGTGAACTTTTGAGTACCTTATTAATCATAAAATTAGACAAGACTTACCTGTAATTTGTAGTGTAACTGAGAATATTCAGAGTATAGTGATGGGAAGGAGCATTCACTTGAGAGATACCAAGAGGGAACATCGCCAGTTTTTGGATATGGTTGACTCCTCCTCAGAGTACAAATTAATTAAGGGTGGAACTGAAAAATATTACAGCTGCGAAAGGAGGGCATGTGAATGTCCCTTTCCATAGATATACTCGACACAATCTAAATTAACTACAATTTACAGGTAAGACTTGTTTAAGTTTGTGATTATTTCTCATCCACATTTCAGTGAGAATTTAGAGAACAAGGTCAACGCAGCAACTAACACAGGCTGCAGAGTGAGTTTTTCAATATTTTACTCACAACTTAAAACTATGTACTCGCACACCTTCTAATCTTAAAAATGTGGCTACAGGCTATCAGAATGATTGCATAACATTTTATTAACAAACTTTTTTATGTAGGGTCTCCGCCCTTCAATTTTTCCCACGTTATTTTCCTTTTTTCTTCTTTTCCCCCCCTTTTTTTCATAGGGCCACCATCTTCCTCTTTTTTTCCAACTATTTTCACTTTTTCGCCACTTCAAAGACGCACACTATGCATAGTCTGTGTGCTTCTTTATCGATGGACATTCTCTGGCTGTTTTAATGTTTTTAATACAAGGCTTCTGGGTTTTCTTATGTTTACTGTGCGGACACATTCGCTCTGTTGCATCTAACTTTCACACCCAAAGAAACTATAAAACAAAAGAACTAAGTCTATAATATCTGTAAAATGAATAGACAATGTGCGTGCGTGCGTGCGTGCGTGCGTGTGTATGTGTGTGTGTGTGTGTGTGGTGTGTGTGTGTGTGTGTGTGTGTGTGTGTGTGTGGGTGTGTGTGACAGACCGACGGACAGACGCGGACAGACAAGCAGGCAGGCAGGTAGACAGACGAAGGACGACAAAACCAATTTAAGGAGAATAAGAGAAAAAGAGTGACAGGTGAGTCACTCACTCACACTCACACACACACACACACACCACACACACACACAACACACACACCCACACACACACAAACACACAAGGAGAAAGAAAGATGAAAGAGAGAGAAAGAAACGGACAGACCGCCAGAAGACCAACACCCAGATATTTGGATAATCTAACAAGCACACGGACCCCTATTGAGAGAGACAGACTCAGGGGGGAACTGCCAGACAGAGAGTGAAGGAAATGGGAAGGGAGATTCGACGCCATACACTTCACAGCGTCACTGGTGACTGTTTTCGTAGAAATGTGCAGTCAAAGGAGTTCAGTAGCTTATTAAAAATGTTTCCATTCTCTTCAAAAAGAAAGTAATATTTTCTACTGTTAAGCTCTTTTTTCAAAAAAATTTGTTGTAGCGAAAAGACAGAAACTGACTTAAAAATGCGTAATCACAGATTTTGTTCTCTGAATAAATGATTAGTACCTATTTCCAAAATTCACGGTCTGTTCTTTCAAGTCTTAATATTTTTCTTTTATGGCTGATATGGAGATTTCTGTCACGTTTTGCATGCTTTCCCAAATGTCATTTGGAGTAGACACCAGTGTTGTGTTTTATAGTCGTTTCAAACATTTTTTCAGCACTTTGTAGATAAAAGTAGGTTTGTGGATCAAGCATGTTCAACGTTTTTAGGCACCGCTCACCGTAATCATTTTCCATTACTTTACGTTTTAACCTTTTAAATGCTCTCCCATTGCTTTCTTCATGTTGTTTTTTCTGTGCCAGAGAATCGTCGTATAGATATTGCACTGTATTATTTCACATTAAACACTATGAGGAAGATCTGTAGATTTGTATTACATATATAAACTGGCTAATCAAAAAGTCTTTTTTTACAACAATCTTACCCTTGAATGCTCAGGTCGCGTTTACTCCCTTCCTTAATGAGGAAATTCTTTAGGTCCAGTCTATAACACCGGTTGTCATCAGTGTCTCTCAAGCTATTTCGTCTGTTTTTCAGAATAAATGCCAATATATTTTTGTTTTACTGACCAAGCTAAATGGAACAGTTTCGTTTTCGTTCTTTTTTTATCCATTCTTAAAACCTTGTTTTTTTGTGCATTAATTTAGGTCATCAATTGTTTCAAAATCAGTAAGTATATCTAAAGCTGTAAGCAGTGTCTGTTTCTATTTTTTTCCAGAGAGTGAGGTTGTGTCATCTTAGACTTAGATGCTCCCGCGTCTTGCGACGCACGCCTTCCTCAGCCAGTCTGTGGTGGCCGGTCACTCCACTTCCTCTGTCAAACTATACTGAGGTCTCTCTCCACTGTCCTGTCGCCAACTCATCTTGGGTCGTCCCTCCTCTGTTTCTTTCTGGGCCTGCTGGGGTCCATTTTAATGGTTTGGTTTCGCAGGTCTTGATTAGGATAATCTCAACTCATGACCCGACCTAGCAGAGGCACCGTCTGCAGAGATGATTTTCTTCTCCTGGGTGGTATTCAGAATTGCCAGTTTCACATCATATAGCAGCGTGGCGATTAAATAAAAATGGAGTTATTAGGGGTATGTGGAACTTAAATTTGATTCCCCAGGAGAATTTCTTGCTGTTCCATATTTTGTTCAGCTGTGACTGAATGCTGATGTTGCCCTTCCAAATACGACACTTCAGTTCATGGTCGTAGGTCACAGGCGGTTGTTGATGAAAGCGGCCTAGGTATGTGAAGTTCTCTACTTTCTTCCATTGCTTTTTGGTCGATGGAAAACGTCTGTTTGGCATTTGGTGCAACTACGGTCAGCCGTTTTTGTGTCTTTTTTTTGGCACTGATAATGAAGCCAATGTTGACTGCAAACTTGCTGATATTGCTATGCCAAGCACTGTCCACTTCTTGAGCGGTGCTTGCAAGAGCGGCAATGTCATTGGTAAAATCCAGATCTGAGAGGCTGTTTCCTTTCTGTCCACCTTGATTCCCTTTCTTTGGGATTGCGTGTTTCAAAACCCAGTCAATGGCAAGTGCAAAGAAGAGAAGGGGAGAGATACACACCTTGCCCTTACCCTGGTCACAAACTTCAAAACCAGTCATGTAGCCATCTTTTGTCCTGACTCTGCACTGGAGTTTTATGTAAAGCTGCTCTATAAAGGCCCAACACACTTTTTCTGGGATAGCCGTTGGATTTTCATAATTTTCCACAATGCCCCGTGTCTGTGGGCACTGTCAATGCTTTGGTCAAGTCAATGAAGCTGATGGCCTAGTTTTAGTTGGTGCTCTTCACCACTTCTCGATGACTGTCTTAGTGTGAAGATCTCCACAACAGGATCGTTTCGTGGGCGGAAGCCTGCTTTCTGTTCCTCAGAGCTTTATTGTCCACTACATCCGCGCAGGTGGTCGGTTGGAGGATGACCTGGCATTACACTTTCCCTGGTATTAGAAGTAGGCTAACTCCTCTCCAGTTTGTCGCACTCTGAGAGGTTGCCTTTTGGTGGATACAGACAGGATTTTTTCGCACCATTCTGCCAAATCCTCTGGGACGGACGCCGGAGTTTCCCAAACCTGGTTACAGAGACTGCACCATCCCAATAGAGAGTTGCAGTCAACACAACCTGCACATCGTCCGGCTTCATGTTTGTTTTTTATTTTGCGATGTGAAACTGACTGTGTTTGCAATGTTTAGTTAGTGCTATAATAATGCCCTTCTATGGAATTGTTTTTCCCAATTCTGATCCCAGATCAACTCTAGCAACAGCCATAACAAAGCGAGTAAGTTCTAACAGGCAACCATACTTCCATATCACAAGAAATATCGAATGTTTTCCGAATCCAGCCTAGCTTTTAGGCTAGTCAACTGCTTAGTAGATATCTCTGCTTCATGATGTGTGTTTAAGTCTTTTAATATCACATCATTTATGGACCCGCATAACTGTTGCTAATATTCTACTTTTTCATGTAGCCAACCTGATTCGTCGTTTGACCTAACTTATGAATAAGCCTATTTCAAGTCTTTCGGTTCGGAAACTTTGCTTCAAAGGATTTTTTGCCCATCCGTACTAGTTACCTGATCTGTAATCCTTTCCTTTGTGGTAAATAAAAGTATTTATATTGCTTTCTGTCGTTTTGGAGTGTGGTAGTTCACAAGTAGAATTAAAAAGTTACAATAAAGGAATTTGTGAACCAATTGCCTAGTTTTACACAAAAGAAATTAAAAAGAATTCTACTGTAACTCCCATTGCAAACATGGTATGCCAAACCATCACCCGCTGGTCAACAAATCGGAGCAGACACTCATTCTAGAACCCTGAACAACACCAGAAGTCCTGCCACCATAGCATTATGTAAAGTCTTTCGAGGGATTATTTGTCTCAACAAGGTTTTGGAACAACCGAATCTATATGTAGAACATTTTCATTTTGAATCCGCCTGCTTAGCCACTATCGTCCCACCACAAAAAGAACCTTTGGATCTTTGACACGAAAACATGCACACTTTCAAATCATTCCTTTTAGCGTGTCAGTTTCTCTTTTCAAAGGGTCTCTGAGTTTTTTATTTGGGTCCTATAATTCAGGTTGGACTGTGGAGACAACAGGGATTGTTTAACAGTTTATCGCTTGTTTTGTCCCATGGGAGTTTTGTTGTATGAGAGCTTAATTATGGGTGGACGTACAGAAGACGCCACGTTTTTTCCCTGTATGTGTTTTGATACACCAGGTACATTTCCAAGGAATAGATTTGCCATCTGGGGTGCATCAAGAACACAGCACATATTTTCAGCACCGCTAAAACGAAGGTGTGGAGATACTCATTTTTGCCAAAGGAATGATTCGCGACGTTTTTAAATCAACATATATTATTGGGCAGTGCCACGTACAATTCATCAATT
>JADBJO010025157.1:7500-20000 GCA_016801955.1 Conus betulinus
AGATTTCTCTGCCGTAAAAAAAAACCCACTGTAATCGAAAGGCATTTGAAAAATTTAAAAACAAGCGTAATGTGCAGTGAATATGAAAAGGAGGATAAAAATGATAGATCTAAGACAGATGCAATCTGCGTTTCTCCTGTTATGGGTTGTAAAGATCTGTAAGGCCACAAACAATGAAAGATGGACTTCAATTCCGAGAAAAATATTTCTATCCTTTGGTGAGAATGTCACGTGTTTTTATGCAAATACTAAAAGCGCACTTTTCAAAGGTTTAGACAAGATACATTCACATTTTTGGAAAATTACTCTGAGAACATGGCTAGATCTTAAGCTAGATCTTAATAAACATGAAGATGTCTCACCCTTTCCCTCTTTACTGCGGAATAACCAACACATAAAATATCGAGGAAATGTCCTTTTCTTCCCTGACTGGATAAAGGACGAAATGCTAAATGTTGGTGACATGTATGGTCCAATGGAATGCTTTCATACCAGGACGTGGTTAACAAGACAGGAGCCTCCCCTGCGAGGATCTTAGAGTATAACATAGTGTCAGCGGCCACACATATTTTTTAATACCAGGTGAACAAGATAGATATTCTACAGATTTTTCAGAACCACCTCTGTTCTGTAACAAAAAGCATATATCTTGCAAGGACTTCCGTGCAACTTTGTGTTCTCTCAGTTACACAGAACCATGTGCAGCCCGTTTTTGGTCAGATAAATATGTCTAGTTGCAAAGTGAAACGACTGCAGGCGGAAGTCTATGAACTGGAATTAAATGAAAATATATGGAAGATATACCCTGCTTGTGCACAAAGAAACCAGATTGAGAGTTTTACGATGGAAAATTCTACAAAAAATATATACCCGACTAATATAATGCTATGCAAAATGAAAGTCAGGGATAATCGAAATTGTTCTTATTGCAATTATGAAATTGATTACATTGAACATTTTTTTTCATTGTCATAAGCTTAGCTCGCTTTGGAAATTTGTCAGTCAATACATATTAGCTGTCACACAAAAATCGTGTTATATTAGCTGTATACAACACAAAAATCGTGTTATATTAGCTGTATACAACACACAAAAATCGTGTTTTCTGAAGAAACTGTGCTTTTTGGAATTCTTAGACAAGAAAAATATTGACAGACATACGCTACTGAAAATAAACCATATTGTGATTGCTGCAAAGATGTGTATAAGCATTTACAAGAAAAACGGAATCTAGCCTGCCAGTTTCAGTCATGTTCGAAAATCAATTGCAACTGAGGAAAATATAGAGATCTCATACATGCGTTCACTCTTACACACGCACGCACACACGCACACATGCAACACAGTCTTGATGATGTTTCTTTCATAAAGAAAGGGACTCCAAGGTAAATATGCCTTTTCGTTGTCCACTCCTCTGTACTTTCTTGCACTCTTTCGTTTTCGTATGTGTAAGACTGTTGCACGTGAGGAATGTGGAAAACGAGGGGGATCATGCACGCGCACTCTTTTCGCTATAAGATTGGCTTCATCGGGGAAGAGACAACTGGTGAGACGACATGTAACAAACTAAATCCCTAAATTCATTTAAAAGATGCTGTCTCTGTCCGTCTGTCTGCCTGTCCGTCCGTCTGTCTGTCTGTCTCTCTCTCTCTCTCTTGTTGTCTATCTCTTTCTCTGTGTGTGTGTGTGTGTGTGTGTGTGTGTGTGTGTGTGTGTGTGTGTGTGTGTGTGTGTGTGTTGTGTTGTTGTTGTTGTTGTTGTTTTGTTGTTGTTGTTGTTGTTTTGTTTGGTTTTTTTTTTGGGGGGGGGGGGGGGGGGGGGGCGGGGTGGTGTGGGGGGTGGATGGGTGGGGGGTGGGTGGGTGATGGTGGTAGTGGTGGTGTGACGTGAAGAGCGCTCACGCGCTTGGGTAGGGGGAAGGAGAGGGAGATGAGCAATCGGGACCAATGATATCCTTTCAGGCATGTGTATGGATATACGGAATTGGTTGCTTACGCATAATTTTGCTTTAGTATTGTGCCTTTAACAGGTAACTTCCATTATTAACATATTTGAGAGAGAGAGAGAGAGAGAGAGAGAGAGAGAGAGAGGGGGGGGGGGGGAGGGGAGGGGTGTGTGCGGGTGTATGTGTAAAACAAAATGAATAGCTGAAAATAATTAAGTCCTTTGTCTCATCTATGTTGTTTCCTTTGTATAAGCAATACATTATCCGAGTGAGTGTGCCAGTACACCACACATTAGAACATTAACAAACCCAGACACTTTGTATCAATTGCCCAAACACTAAAATCAGCAAAAATATGTCCATTTGTAAGATAAGACACAGACTATGCATGGTGCGTAAGAGATTGGTTGGGAAAGAAAAAAAAAGAGAGAGAGAAACCTAGCTGTGGAAATTTTTTTTTTTTTTTTTTTTTTTTTTTTTTTTTTTTTTTTTTTTTTTCAGATGAAGGGGACAGTGTGAAGCACCAAAAAATGAAGAGGTGGACTTTGGCCTTAGGGGGAAAAAAGGGAACAAGTTTAAAAAAAAAAAAAAAAAACAAAAAAAAAACCCCCCTACCATCTTAGGTGCTCCATTGATCCGAGAACTGATGCCACAAAAAAGACATGACTGATTGTCCAAGGCATACCATGTGATGCTCATAGAGAATACACGACTAGGAAAACGAGGCTGTAGAAGATCAATATACACAGGTCTGCCATGACCAAGTCCTTAAGGGCCTCTGGACAACAGGGGCCATATTCATGAACAGACTTAACTGGAGGTTAAACCCGACTTCCGCTGGTTAACTCACTAACCGGAGGTTGACTCCCAAACCGGGACATTCATGGCCATCGGTTACGGCTAACCGGTGGTCTGACCGGCGGTTAGTTTAACGGAGGGGCCCCCGCCGTTAAACTGCCTAACCGAGGTTAAATATGGCGGCGTTCGTGTACATGCGAAGTTTGCGACGGCGTGTTTTGCGACGGGAACGAGTGTTTTCGCGATAGAAATAATCCAACTGACTCGTTTGACGACGTGGAACTGTTTACTAAGTTCAGATTTCGTCGTGCGCACATTTTAAGTCTCATAGACGCAATAAACGAGGAAACTGAACACCCGAATCGAAGGGGAGCACTGTTGCCAGGCACAGCAAGTGTGCTTAGCCTTCGTTTCTATGCTACTGGCACATTTCAAGACGCAGTTGGAGAACTGTTTCAAGTCAGCCAGTCAACTGCATCCCGTACAATTCCTTCAGTGACAGTGGCCAAGTCAGGCAGCAGCAGACAGGCAAAAAGAAAAGTTCTTTGACATTGCCAACTTCCCCCAAGTGTTCGCATGTGTTGTTGGTACTCGCATTCCAATAGCACGCCCTCCCCAGACATCACGAACGACTTTATGAATCGCATGAATGTCCACTCCATCAACGTGCAGGTGAAGCTATGTTTCATGTGTTTGTGTCTGTGCAAATGTCTGTGTGCCTACGTGCTTGAGTCAGATAGAGAGAGAGAGAGAGAGAGAGAGAGAGAGAGAGAGAGAGAGAGAGAGAGAGAGAGAGAGAGAGAGTGTGTGTGTGTGTGTGTGTGTGTGTGTGTGTGTGAGCTTGTGTTGCTGCTGGTAAAGCAGAGACACTGCAGTTGATCAACATACTTCTAATGTACTGTATCTGTGTTTGCCAGTTTGTTCATTTATTTTCTAGTTCTAAAGTATTTGATTCCTGCCATGTCAGTTTATGCACATTGGTATTATTGTTGGTATTTATTATGTATGTGTCCATGTTGGATTCTGCAATATAATATTTTATGAACAAGGTGGTCAATAACATAATGTAGAGTGCAAACAATAAGTTATCTGTAAAATAGATAAGTTCATGTTGTCATGATTTCAAATGTAAAAACCTGAACGCTGCTTTGAGTAAACAGTAAACAACAGAAACAAAGAGAATGTTTCAGTGAAAGCACATGAAATACACACAAACATGTTCTCTCAGTTGAATGTTTATTAGACAAATGGTGTTCAACTTTTTTTTTCATAGATATATATATATATACACACACACACACACACACACACACACACACACACACACACACACACATCAACAACAAATACAATTTTGGCACCAACATTTCAAAATGAATTAAGAAAAAAATGCTGAGGGGAAAAAGGACACTTGCATGCATGCACTACTCACTGCAATAATTGGCCTATATCTTACCCTCACAAAAAACAGTCGTGAGCAAAACAGCATTGTTTTTACACCAACTTTTTAAATTTTAAGACATTATTACATACCTAGCAAAAATACATGGCATTAACAAGCTTCATTTCATGTTGCTGACTTTCAAAGTGGCTACCCTCTGGGCCCCTCCATTTAATATTGTCTTAATTATAGCAGTTTGACCATACAAAAACTGAAACAAAACCAAGAACAATTTTTTCACACACACACACACACACACACACACACACACACACACACACACACATGAATACATGTGCACACAACTAAGTGGACTCTTCCCCTCAGCACAATCACACATACATACAGAAAGTTCTACCTTTTCAGTCAATATCAGAAATAGAAAGAGAGAGGTAATCTAGAAACAGATTCAGTTTTATTATGGGCAAGGAGAGGGAAGGGAGGGAATGAAAACTAATCAGTTTCTGTGGAGGTGGTTGGCTCTTCAGTTCCCAGATTTTTTGTTAGCCATAATCTTGCCACCTTGGCTAGAGCTGTAAATGCCTTTGCTTGCTTCAATGTCTCTATGATTTTTTTTTCAATTTCACTACCACTTTTTTCAAAAACACTACCATTTTTTTTTTCAATTTCACTGTGATTTTTTTTTTTTTTCCATTTCACTGCGCAGGAAATCATTCCACAGCTGGGAATCACAGTTTTCATAACGCCTTCTCTTTGCAGGTCTCCTTGGACTAAAGTCTTTTAGCTTTGTCTTTCAGGGTATTGGCTTCCCTCCGTTGTGGCTGTGCCAGGGTAATTGGCTGCCATCAGGGGCAACAAGCTGCACATCAGGGGCACCATGCCATCATCAGGGGCAACATGCCGCACTTCAGGGCTACATCTGCACCGGAGGTCTCATCTGTCATGTTTTCAGCGTGAACTTGAAAGCTGATACACCTGAACATTTTGTGGAGCTTCTTCTGCAACAGAAATCATCATGGCAGTTTTATGAATATGAAAATGATCCTTTGTGACTTCAACGGTACCATGCTGCATATTTATGCTCACAAATGTAGCAGTGTGACTTCTGTTTCTCTTTCAGCTGGAACTAACCGTTAGTAACACATACGACTAGGAATGTCGCATGCAATAAAATATTGGGTTGTATCTTGGGTGTAAAGATTTCTTCTTTCATATAGATTTCTTCTTTCATATCACATTACTGACATTAGTGACACACTTTTCCCAGATGCATCCAAGTTTTGGAAAGTTGCTGCATAGTTTTTTTTGTTACAACTCTTGGCTCTTAGCATAACATGGAGGTAGCCCTAATATGGCGCTTTGAGGTCAGCTTGGCTGACAGCCATATGAAATGAAAAATGAAATGTGAATGTTTACTGATTTTAATTACAAATGACATAGACCTTTAAAAACAAAAACAAACAAAAATACAGTGACACACACAATGTGTTTTTGTATAATTTGATAATGTATCAGCTTCTTCTTTCTTGCTCTTTCTCTCTTTCTTCTTATTTTGAAATTTTTATTTTTCTATCCGGTGAAATAATCATACAGTTTTACAACTGTCAGGCAATGTGCAATGAAGTACAACTATTCAAAAAATGTACCAAGTCATTCAGTAAGCAGTACAATTACAAGAATACCTGGTATACAGAATGTAGGTTCTGTTGTTCTTTGTGACACACACACACACACACACACACACACACACACACACACACACACACACACATGCACACACACACACACAAGGAAAAGACACCGCTCAACTTTCAGGTCTAAAGTGTGACACACTATAAGTGTGGCTTTCCGTCTGATCACATCAGATTTTCCTCAACAGATTACAATCTGACATTCATCAGTGTCTCTAGAACACACTTGAGGAAAAACCCTGCATATATGATGTTTAGAATTTTGAACAAACATTTCTAAAGGGACCTAATTTCACTGTGTAGTGTGGGTTAAGGATGAAATATTTCATTAAAATACCATATTATCTTATTTGGATAAAAATATATTACTGAGACTGATTTCAAAAAATAAATATGACAACACTATCCTGAAATACCAAACAAAAAAAAACATGCATGAAGACAACAAGACTTGCATATGTACACAATGCTTATTTTTTGCTGTTAGGTAGCAAATGCTATTTTAGTCATATGGATCATACTTGACAAAATTTGGAAAAAAGACTTCCATGCTGCAAAATCATATTTTCATGTCAAGATGAAAGTTCTCATTTGACCTTGGACATGTTATGCATCCGTTTTTAGATGTTAGGCTGAGGCTCCTTTTTCTTTGTTAACTGGCCAGTGTGGTTTGAGAAAGGTTAAAATAAACCGAAATATTGCTATTATCTTTTAGGTGTTATATGGCTTCAATTTTTGCACCTTTTTTTTTTTTGTTTTTGGTCTTTGTGTGTGTGTGTGTGTGTGTGTGTGTGTGTGTGTGTGTGTGTGTGTGTGTGTGTGTGTGTGTGTGTTGAGAAAATTCCCTTTGTTCAGACAAATTTTTCTTTTCATTTTCAGAATGCTGATATGATTTACCTTCTAGGATTAGAATGTCTGAGTCCACAGGCATAGTTGCATTCAGATCACATTCCTTATTATGTTGGCTGGCTGTTCATTTGAGCTGCAAGAGAATGATATCAGTGTGTCAGAAAACCCTCACTGTCATTGGGAGGTAGTGAGTACTTCATGGCAATTTTAATAATGTGATCATGTAACAACCCCCCAGGGAATATTTTATCTATGTGACCAGTGTCCTGTAAATACATGAACATTTTTTGTTTGCTATTAAACCATTTCATACAGTTTGAAAATGTTCACAGAGGGAAGGTATCCACTCACAATGAATACATCACAGGATATACTGTATTACATGTCATAACAGCCATCAGATTGTTTTACAGTAATCCATGTCATAATAGCCATCAGATTGTTGTACAATAATCTGTCATCATCAAATTGTTGTACTAGAATCTACATGTATATTGTATATTTTGTGCTGCAAGCTTTCTGAAAGAAGAAACATAATTAGCTTTTCAATCTTTTCCTCAAACAGGAAAGCTAAAGTTACAAATCTTTGTACATTTCTAGTGCCCCCAAATCGATTCACATAAGCTCAAGGTTTATAATCAGAGCTGAAAACAGACTACCTAACCCGTTTAAGCGTGGATCCAGCACTTGAAATGTTCAGTTTATCAAAACATGATAACTTAATGCACTGTCGAGTATTTTGTAAAATTTGCTCAGTACTTTGCTGTACCTACCATCACCAATCACTTACTGAAAAGAAATTTTCTGTGAATCACAATTAAATGTGTACACATTACATGTCTTAGTGTGATCTTCAGGTTAGATGAGCTTAATGTAGAAGGAAGCTGCATTTGGAGTTTCATTTGAGAGATATATAATTACATGCTATTAACACACATTAATTTGGTCACTTACCCCCCCCCCCCCACAGACATACACTTCCACACTCATGCATTACACTTGCTAAGTGCCTTACAACTTTGCTCGGGAATAACACCAAACCACATACATGATATATGCACTTCCACATTGGGCTATGCATGATAACACACACGAACATCTACACATTTGGACGTTTGTACATGCATGCACACAGCACACACACTTTCCCCTCACACACAGTGGCACACATACAGTAACATACACATGTAATACTGTAATACAGTGATACACACAGCTTTTACTGCAGGCTTTTCAAGTATTCCCATCATGTTTGACTCACCTCTGATACCTTGGATCAGGCCACTGTCACCACCAACAATCATGTCGATCAGCTTGTCTGTGGGTTTAGAGGGCACTGCCCCACTGCCCGTTTTCATATATGGCCTGCCGCTCCATTCCGATGGTCTCTCTTTAGATTTGTCCATTTTTCACGGACTTACTCTAGTCTTCGACATCGTTGTTTACTCCGGAAATGCAGGAAATAGGTTGCATACGCATGCGCTGAGAGCGAGATTACGGAATCCCCTGTCAGTCTAAAATAGACGGCCGGGTAACTAACCGACGGTAGACCGCGGCTCATGAATAGGCATGCGTTCTAACCAGCGGGTCCAGTTTTAACCGCCGGTTTCCGTACCCGCCGGAGGTAAAACTAACCGGCGATCAGCAGCAGGTGTTGTCCATGAACCCACCCACGTTATACTCATCTCTACGCTACCTTAGTGAAGGGAAGAAATGGAACAATGAAAGCTAGACGTTTCTCTCTTGGCCAAATAAGGGACGATGAAATTGATATGACACTACAGGAACACCTTTCTGTTATCAACTGACTGGGATAAAACTAACCGGAACGGAATCTAACAGGCATTTTTTTCATAATCTCTCTCTAGTCTTTATCTTATGCTATATGCACTAAGAACCTGAGGTCGTAATGTCTCAGAGAGGACACTCCCTTTGTTCCACCACTGCTCTCCTATATTTTAGGTACTGTTTATTCCATTTTGATAACTTTTATTTGGTTTTTGTTGGAAAGGGGCCCGTGTGTGTGTGTGTGTATGTGTGTGTGTGTGTGAGAGAGAGAGAGAGAGGGGGGGGGGAGAGAGGTTGATGAACAAGAATTATTCAAGTGAACTTTTCTATTACTATTTCTAAACCATTGTAAAGTGCATGATTCTGTCCAATTTTTCAGAAGAGAGAGTTCGCTTGAGTTAGTCCCTCAAATGTGGGATGGACCTATTTTAAAACATTTCACAAATAGGGAAACCATCAGAGAGGGATTTGACCCAAATGCAGCTTCGCCTATGGATGGGATGGCAGTGAGGGGTAGCTTAGCTGGTGGTTTGGAATGTCAGTTATTAAGATGTCTGGAGACTGTGGTCAGACGACAGACATTTTGTCTACGGCTGGTTTCTGCCGACTGGTTTAGAACTTGGCTAATTAGAGGCTGGGAAGTCAGTCATTGGACTTCTGTGATGCCGTAATCGGTGTTACCTTTGCCGAGGAGGGCTTGGGCCTCCCTTTGACCATGGCTGGTTTCGATGGATCAGTATGGGAGACAAATTAGAGGCCAAGGAGAGAGAGAGTCCTGGGAGTCCGTGACGCCGAAGTTGGTTTTGTCTTTGCTGAGCAGGCTTAAGCCTTAAGAGAGGGAAAATTTCCACAGGTGGAAGTAGCTGACGATAGAGTTGACACATACCAGATTTTGCCTTAGACACAGGGTCTGAAGAGTCTGTCTTGATGTCCCCCTGCGCCCTTCCAGATCCAGCCACTTACATGACGGTCTGCCCATTGTTTGTCGGGCCGTGTGGGGTAAAATGTCAGTTTGAGGTTTGGAGACAATCATGGCAGCCCGGCAGAGCCGGATCCGACATCATGTGAAAAACATGCTTCTAATGATTCCATTATGACTCAGATTGTATTGTTAATAATACACAATGCCAAAAACCAGATAATAGACCTTGCTGTCTTCTATTGTGATTGGTGGTTAACGTTTAACGCGCACCCTGCAGGTTCCTCGTGTTCGATCACTAGACAAAGTGACGTTGTACGTCGCTCTTGTTGGCTGGCAAGACGGACAGGGTAAAGTCACAGTGACCAAACCATGCGTCAGCCTGTACAAATGATTCAGATTCTGTCAGTGAAGGTAATTTTTGATGATTCCTCTGTGACTGTCTCTCTGGGTTGCAACATATCCACAAACGAATGTTATACCTGTTTATTCGATTGTTTTATCATTTGAGCGACTGAATGGTCGCGTGATTATTTAGCTGTGTAATTATGCAGATAATTACTTGGATGTTGTTCAGTTGTTTGTGCGTTCATGTGGCGGTTTTGTGTGTGCAAATAGCCTTTGGTTGGTCTGTTTGCTTATTTGTTTCTTGCATAGCTTAGTTTGTGAGCGTTTATTTGTTCGTTATGTTTACCCCCCTGGGTCCATTGCAGGGCTGAAAAGCAACAGCCATTGATGGGCCAGAGTATAACGGTGAAACCTGAGGAGCAGTAGCACTGTCCTGAGGTGGGTGTGTCTACAGAGAAAGAAAAATAGATCTAGTTGGCTGGCTGACGTGCAGTGTGTGATTTTTAAAATTAGATCAAAATGTGGACAGTGTGCAGATGAGTGGTGGTTTCCAGTTTTCTGACAATTTCTCATACAACTGTGTAACTGCTATACGGCCCAGGTGATGCCCTGCTGTGGAAAATTGGACGTTCATTTATTTCATTCACTGTTCGTAACTCCAGCCGTTTATATATGTTCCTTGATAACACTGAAACCTGCTCTACCTTTATTATCCATGGTTTTGACTGTTCGTATCTCCTGCCGTTCGCAACAGGGGAGCCCGTTTTGTTCATGTTATGGTTATGAAGTAACTGTGTTATTGATTGCCAAGATTCGTTTTTATGCCCTATCGTTTCGCAATGGGGAGACCCTTGCGTGTGCATTTGCTGTACATCATTGCACCTTCATTTTGATTATGTTTATGTGCTGCAGGGACTATATTCAGATACTCTTTGAAGCTGAGACCTATTGTTTTAATGCATGAATATTCACTATGAACGTTTGATGTTTGTCTTGGCTCAGTATGAATGTGTGCCTTATGAATGTTTGATATTTTTCCCCCACTTTGAACCTTTGTTGAATGCGCTTTATGAAACTATACCTCTTGTGAAATGATTATGTTTTTCACTGTATGTATTTTTAATAACACTTTGAATATAATCATCTTTTGTTTTATTTCTTAATAGGTTGGTGAGCTTGGTTTGGTCCAAATCAGTCTGTTGGTTCAACTATGATTTGAAATAAAAGACAGAGGACACCAACGAGCTGGTGTTGATGTGGAAGATGATGTGACAACTCACTCACTTCACCATCTCCTACCCCCTCCCTTCCCTACTTATCCGCCTAGACTAGGTTGTTATTTATAATCAGTGTATTAAAGTGTATCACATGAAAAAAAAATAGCAAAGTTTCTACAGATTTGACACATATACAGTGCAAAATTGCAAGCTTAATTGTTAAAAGGCATCATGTGCCATATTATGTTGAACTGAACGCTGATATAAAACATTCTTGGTCGCATCACGCCAGCATTTCCTTCTGGATTTTTTTTTCACTTTTTTTAACACGCAGTTTCATGAGGTACTTTCATGCTGGAAATGTATTATCAAATTAATGTTTTTGTTTTTAATTTCTAACCCTATTTTTCAGCAAACCAGCGTGACTTGACTTTAATGTTGCCCTAGCCAAGGTTTCTTGTTCGTTTCTTTCGGTCTTTCTATCACCATCAACATGGTCATTACCATTGTCATCATACCCCTACAACCATGTTGATCGACATTATGACCCAATTATCTGACCCATCTCCTTTCCCCCCCCCCCCCCCCCCCCCCCCTGTGTTACTATTGTCACATTATCACTGAAAGTGGTAGTAATCCTCTGATATTTTTCAAGATTGTCATCATCATTATCAGTATTATTGCTATCTTTATCATCATCATCATCATCATCATCATCATCATTAGAATTCTAACTCACAGTGTCTTCTTCCCAACGGCCTCGTTTTCATGCAAATTAATGTTATATAAGCCTTGTACTGGAAAGAATAACTAACAGTAACCATGTGTACCCTATAGATATAACCAGTCATTAAATTCATCATGAAAAATCATTGCTTCACTGCATGGTTTTCAGTTTGATATTTCTGCACCTTTGTCCTGTATTTGTGTGTTATTGTATCTTCCACTGTATCAAAGAAAGAGAAATACCAGAAATCACTAATCATTTCAAAGAATGCGATCGAATGCATGCAGTTTGTGCTGACAGTTAGTGCAACCAAGCGCCATTCACAAACAAACTACTCACAAGTCTTGTACTGGTCAATGCGAACACAAGGCGGGATTCGAACAATGAACACAGACAGCACCACTGAAAACGTTTTGTCTCTCTCCTTGCACTGCCTGCTTCCAACTGACTCCTACTGGGGACAGTCGTTCTGCTGTCAGGGCACAGCCCTTGTGACACTACCCACCCCAGCTCTCCTTCCCCCCCCCCCCCCCACCCCTGCCCGCTCTCCTTCCCCCCTCTCTCTCCCAGCCCCCTCAATACCCCCCCCCCCTGCAGGCACCCCCCTCCCCTTCCAACTGACTCCTACTAGGGACAGTCGTTCTGCTGTCACGTGCACAGACCTTGTGACACTACCCACCCCAGCTCTCCTTCACACCCCCCCCCCCCCCACCTCCCTGCCCGCTCTCCTCCCCCCCTCTCTCTCCCAGCCCCCTCAATACCCCCCCCCCCCCTGCCGGCACCCCCTCCCCTTCCAACTGACTCCTACTAGGGACA
>JADBJO010025158.1:0-24147 GCA_016801955.1 Conus betulinus
TGTGCATACAGTAAGCTGGCACCGGCATTGAGCACACTTGACAGGACATCATGATGTGCTAAAGTCCAGTGCTACATTTGTTTTACTCCTATCTATAAACGAGTGTAAGCTCGTCACACGGTTTCACTTGTCAGTGCTCTCTCTCTCTCTCTCTCTCTCTCTCTCTTCTTTCTCTCTCTCTCTCTCTCTCTCTCTTCTTTCTATCTCTTTCTTTCTTTCTTTCTTTCTCTGTCTTCCGTCTCTTTCCATTTGGTATTAATATATTGTCAGATCGGTCAACGGAGCAGTATATCCCTGAAAAAATGCATGTTTCATTCTTTTGCACAATAGAATCACCTGTAAGGAGAGTGACCTGAGGTGTGTGCAGTGTGTATACAGTAAACTGGCACCGGCATCGTGTGGTCACTTGACATAATCGTCAGTGTGTGTGTGCGTTAGTGCATGTGTGTGTGTGCTTTCGTGTGTCCTGCTGGGATTCCCTCAGCAAATAAAGCAGCATGCCCCGTACATAATTAACATTGTAGGGAATCATCCTGAGGGTGTATACCCTATACAGACTTCACATTGTAGGGGTGACCCTTGTGGTGTATGCGTTGTTCAGTGTGTTCACATTATAGAGAATGGTCCTGGAAGTGTATACCACGTGCAGTCAGTTTATTTCAGGGAAAGATGGTAGAAAGTGTGTCTCTGCACAGTGTTCAAGCTTGTAGTGCTAAACACTGGAGGTAGAAATACTGCACTGCCGGCCACACAGGTTGACACTGACAGGTGTGTTATTGACATAATGGGCCCTCTGCCCAGTGGTCACATGCTCTTTGTGGAACCTGTTTGACCACTTTTCTTTCCCCACCGTATTTCATCTCCCTCTCCTGTCTGTCTTCCGTCTCCCTTTTTTTTTTAAAATTAGGACAATTCAACAGTGAAAATGGCAAAGGTATGTTGACTGTGGACTCAAAGTTGTCAACACTGACATTTTCCTAGACAGCTGCGTGACACATACATGTACTATCTGGTTGTAATTAAGCTGGCTGGTCCAGCTTGACCTAGTCTTGTCTGTCGTACCCATACTGTGAAGCCAGTGTGTTTAGCAAGGTAGGTATATATGCGTTACTGGAAGCAAGTCTTGCATTTTTTTCAGTTGTCTTCTTTTTCTTTTTGATTTCTTTGGTCGGCCAAGCTATGGGCAAAAAAAAAAATCGGTCTAGAGGCAAAAGAAAAAGGAAAACGAAACTGAAATTGCCTCGTATAACCTTTTTCGTGTATATCATTTCTGTAGGATTTATTTTTCATTTTTAACGTTTTTGTAAATTTTGGAACTGACAAAGTGAATGTTTGGAGCTTCCAACACGTCCGAATCTCTCTGGCTTCAAAGAGATCCATAGTTTTACTGCCATGTCGTGAATTTTTTCACGATATAAACTTTTCAGGATTGACCTTTTCCCGTGAATGTAACAGTTCTGGACCCTATGTGGTCGCTGTGCTATGACGACTAAAATTTCTGCATATGTCATATCCGCTAAACGAAGTGGATTTTTTTGTGTCAGTAATGTCTCGGTTTTGCGCCATATGGCATGGAGAGAAAAAAACAAGTTTGCATCTTAAAATATGGACAGGAATGATATGGCTACATCTTACCATGCAGAGTGAAATCACGCTAAAATGATTTGACTGCAGTGCGACATAATGACATGGCAAGTAGGAGAGCATGAAACGTTTTAAACTGGACAGCATTGTTTCCGACTTTTGTTGCACTAGCATCGTCACAACACACTTTCAGTGTGAACATTTGGGCATTGCCAGCATGGTCACAACACTTTCAGTGAGACCAGCAGGCCGCTGTCATGGGGAAAGCACACGGCCCTTGTACAGTACGACCCATGTCTCTTTGTCTCCATATGTTTTGTGTGGTCGAAAGTCCCCAAATTATAACAGCTGTAAACATGAGTCAAACCTTTTTTTAAAATCTGTTTTCCATGTCATAAAATTGTCCTTTTCTTTGAAAGTTCCGTCACTAAAAGGATTGCTTTGCATACAGAGAAAATTAAATCGTATCCACATATGGTAAGTTTTGATTCCATTTTTGCGAAGATCTGACCATTTAATATGAGCAGCAGATATTCTTTCCAAATATACCTAAAGCAAGAGCTCATGATTGTTGGTGATCCAAACATGTGAATGCAAGCAGCCTTGCTCTTAAGTAAGTTAACAAATCTTTACGAAAGACTGACTACAAACTGAATTTTACGTTATTGCCAAAGTAGAAAGGTAGTTCTATTCCTGGAAAACTAAAGTTCTGAAAAAAAATCTTCGAGTTTTGTTTAGACTTCTGCCTGCAGTCGCCTCACTTTGCAAAAAAAAAAATGGATGGAGACAGTTTTTGATTGTCAAAAGTGTGCTCTATTATGCTAACACAAACTAAATGCGAATTATATAATTCTGTAACAATACGGAAAAAAAAAATGTTATATTGAAAGTTGATTTTTTGGTTCAGACCGTTCAGCTACAGAAATATGGATTGGTTTGTGCAGACAACATATTTACAGGGAATTGTAGTTGTTTAAATTGCCTGATGCCAAGTGCTGCGTTAGTTACACATATCCATAGGTTTAATGGGGCGGTGAGCTGGTGAAGAACTAAAGACATTTATACGTTTGTTACTCAAATAATGAAGAAAAACTTGATAGCTGATGGCACTGACTAAAAGATGATGGTGTGAAATTCTGTTGGACAAAAAAGAAAGAAACGGAAACCGCGTTTTGGATTAGAACACTCGAATTCTGAATCAGTGATTTGAGACTTAGCACAGAAAGTAGAATTCTGTAATGACCATGCTAATTTCTCCATACCATCATTGCTCTGTTGACAGATACATGACTTCTTTTATGCACTGGTCAGGGCTGTATACCACAAACTGGGTCAGTAAAGAGCTAGAAGTATGACCACACTTGTGGGGAATAATCAACTAGCTCGGTGCTGATGTGTGCACAGAACACACACAGGATATGCATCACTACATTATTTCGTATCTCACACGAACAACAGGACAAACGTGTCGGTACAGAATCAAAGGAATGGTTTAATTGCACATATTTGGGCCTGTAGGAAAAGATTCTAGAGGCTAGAACATGTGCATACAGTGAGATGGTCGGCACCAGCACCATGCGCGCAGTTGACAGTCGACGTCACATGACGTGCGCATGGGGTGAAGCCCCAGTTCATATTTTCAGGATACATTATATGAGGTTTCCATGTCATAGCCATGGAGAAAAGCGCTTAATATATGCAGTAAAAGAATTAGAGGAATACAAGGTCATGAGGGAATTGTAAATTACTGTTATACAGATGGTATCAGAACGTATGAGCTGCAAGTCGTGTGTGCACAATAATGCAAAAATGAACTATATGCTTTAATGTATTGCTGTTTGTATACTTCGTTAGATATATCAGACAATTGTCCTGCTGTAACCCTTTTACTCAGAGACAGTGGATATTTGTAAATATGTATTGGTATTGTATTACGTTTGTCTACATGCCTGTTTCTCTCTCTCTCTCTCTCTCTCTCTCTCTCTCTCTCTCTCTCTCTCTCTCTCTCTCTCTGTGTAATGTGTGGATGGGTTGCTGTGAGTGTGCTCCCCTTTCCACACTTCCATTTCTCTTCCTTTCCTTTTCTATTCCATGCCGGACTCCTAGACTAGAAAGCAAGTTCCCTGACAACATTGCGAGAAGTTTCAAGCCTGGAAGAAAACCCGTGCACGATATTCACATGTGACTGAGGTTTAAACCTGGATAGACCGTAGCCAGTTGTATGTAGACTGAGGCGTTGGTTTGACATGGTAAGGTACAGTTGAGGTTGAACACACAAGACATCACATATTTACATGTCAGTAATTACTGATGACCAAAAGACAAACTGTTTGAAAGGTGTTGTGGCTGACTGAAAGGTGACTGGAAATTCCACTGGACAATAAAGAAATGGAAACCGAATTTGGGTCAGAACAGACGTCTGCTAAATCAGTGGTACAAGAATTAAAGACGATACCAACGAAAGAACACATGAAATTTGTACTAAGTAAAGGTAGATCAGGTGCGTTATGTAGACAGGATTGACAGGGCAGTGTGTCGGTAGAGGCTGTAATGCTTGGCTTCTTTGCACAGAGTCTCACCTGTAGGGAAAGATCCTAGAGGTTTTCGATATGTGCATATAGTAATTTGGTCGGCACTGGCATTATGGACACATTTCACAGACATGATGATGATGTTCCTGAGGTTCAGTGCTACAGTCCACATGAAATGTAATGTGTAAATACAGTTTCATCTTCCATCGAAAAAGGCACTTTATGCACACAAGAAGGAATTTAGAGGATTTCTCTCTTGCTCTCGCTCTGGCTCTGGCTCTGGCTCTGGCTCTCTGCTCTTGCTCTTGCTCTTGCTTTCGCTCTCGCTCCTTTCCTTTCTCAAAAAACCCCCCCCCCCCCCCCTCTCTCTCTCTCTCTCTCTCTCTCTCTCTCTCTCTCTCTCTCTCTGTCTCTCTGTGTCTCCGTCTCATCACAGATAATCATACTTTTCAGCATTTTCCTATTCTAAACTCATGATTGCATGCCAGTGTGTTGTTTAAGAAATAGATCTTTCATTTGCTGGCACTTTATTTCACCTGTAGGAAAATATCCCAGAGGTTTGGCTTATGAGCATACAGTAAGTGGGTCAGCACTGGCATTGTATGCACAGTTCACAGACGATGTGTTGTGGCCCAACGTCCAGTGCTACGGTCCATTTTCAGTGTATACTGTGCGAATTTCATATCCACAGAGCACAGGACTTGATTGACGTAAGGAAAATGGGTTTCTGACGAGAAAATGTATTGAAACCATTGTAAGGGTGTTGCACAGAGATAGCCTTGCTGGGGAAGAATGCCCTGATTATACCACATGTGTATACAGTAAGAGGTGTGGCACTGACATCTGCAGAGCCTAAGGCATCGTGCATGACTGATGCCATAAACCATTCACCTACTGACTGGTCTGTCGCACTGCTATTTATCCCATGGCACGAGTCCAGTAACGTTTCCTGGTATCCTAACCTTCCAAAGTATACAGTGAACAAACCAGGAGATGGAAGTTTGAGGTTTTATTACGCACTGGGAATTCAGGACCTAGAGCAGCGTCACATGTACTGAGTTAGGACTTGAAAGGATAGATTGTACAGATGTATTGTCTGCACACACAACTGGGTACCATTGGAACGAGTCTGGGCCAAGTTGTATTTGTAGGGAAAGTTTCTAGAGGTACGTCGTCTGTGTACAGAGTTCATAATGTAGGGAATGAATTCAGAGGTGTAATCCCTCCCCCCACAGTATGGGTCAGGTACAAAGTGCGTGGAACAGGGGGTAAGACAGCCTATGACCTTTTATGTCGTTGTGTATGTTGGATTTATCTTTAGTTACGTCGAGGCATACATACATCGGTGTCTTGATGACTTTGCAGACACCAAGAATGACACATTACACAATAAGAGGAGTGGCAGACCTAAAAGGACTTACACAACGCATGTTGATCAAATACATTTAACGTTGAATCGAGATACACATTTTATGACCACAAGAAGATTGTGACGTGCAGTGTATCGGTGGAGACTATAATGCTTAGCTTCATTGCACAGGATCCTAACTGTAGGGAAAGATCCTACAGATTTGTAAACTGTGCACACAGTAAGTTCGTCGGCACTGGCATTGCACGCACAGTTCAGGCGATGTGTTGTGCCAGGTGTCCAGTGCTACAATCTATTTTCAGAGTATAGTATAGTGCGCGAATTTGATATTACAGGAAGAACAGGACTTGATTTACGTAAGGAAAATGGGCGCAAGATGCTTACATGTAGTTGAGGTGGTTTTAAAACCCTAGACTGTGGCCAGTTCTAATTAGAGTGGTTGGACTTGATGAAGTAACATTGAGGTTCAACATATAAGATGCATCACACATTTATATTAATAATTACCGAGATAAAGGAACAACACCTTTGAGAGATGGCATGACATTTTGGGTCAGAAAGCCGCCGTCTTCTGAACCAGAGGTACACGAATTAAACATATTTCCGACGATCAACGGGACAAAGTGTCGTCAGAGAATAAAAGATATGGTTTAACTGCACATCTTCACTCCTGTAGGAAAAGATCCTAGAGGAAGGCGGTGTGCATACAGTGAGTTGGTTGGCACCGGCTCCATGTGCACAGTCGACAGTAGAAATGGGCACATTGACCGATGCCACAGTGTGTTCATGTTTTCTGGGTACGTCATATCAGGTGTACATGCCCTAGCCATGGAGAAGAGCACTTACTGTATGCAGTAATAGAATTAGGGAGAAGAGGTCACGGGGGAACTGTGAATCCTTGTTATACAGATGGCACCAGACGTGAAGAGCTGCAAGTGATGTGCACATAAATGACTTGGCACTGACACTGTGTGCACAGTGGACAGATTCAGTACCTGACGTCTGGTGCTACCAACAGCTCGCTTCTTCACTTTTCTTCTGTGTCTGGTTTACAGCTTCTTGTGTGAAGGTAGCAGGACTGTGGAAGCTCCTTCCCATTTTCTACTCGGGCACACATCCTCTTTCAATCAAATTTTCTAACGTTACGTCACTTCTGTACTCTCTCGACGATAAAATCCAACTGACAAATGGAGTTTTCTGAAATCTTTGTCCATATGTTTGGCACTGAATGTATATATCAACTAGATGGGATCATCAGGGGGCAGTATTTCATTGAAGAAAGGTGTTTCATTCTTTTGCTACACTAACAGAACACCTTTAGGAGAGACTCTGGAGGTGTGGAAAGTGTGCATACAGTAAAAGCTGGAACACAACGGCATTGTGCACACTTGATTCACGCATGATGTGCTAAAGTCCACCATGCTACATTTATTTTTGACTATCTGTTAAAGTCTTTACGTTAATGCCTGTGTGTTTGTACTTTTGTGTGTGCTGGTGGAATTTCCTAAACAAACAAAGCATATCCTGTACAGACTGTACATTGTAGGGAAACGTCCTAGCACACGGCCCTTGTACAATGCCACCCATGTATCCCTGTCTTGATGTGTCATCTATCTTATTGTATTGTCTGTGCAGAATGTGGCTGTGGACAGCTGCCTTCTGCATTCCTGTGCGTTGACAGTGTGCAAGCAGCACATGGGGCCTTGGACCGGAGACAGGGGGCGGTGCTCTAATGTTGTGGGGCCAACCCAAAGGTCAGTGGGACTCCACACTGGAATACATCAGTTCACCTCTTTTTTTCCCTATTGTCAGAACACCTGTCTGCATGACTTTCACTTAGTAACTGTCAGCTCCCCTCTCTCTCCTTCCTATACTCCCTCCCTCATCCCTCTCTCTCTCTCTCCTCTCTCTCTCTCTCTCTCCCTCTCTCTTCTCTCTCTCTTTCTCTCTCTCTCTCTCTTTCTCTTTGTCTTCTCTCTTTCCATTTTGGCATTGATAATAATGTCAGATCGGTCAGCGGGGCAGTATATCCCTGAAGAAATACTTTGTTTTCTTTTGCACTAAACCAACACCTGTAGGGAGAGAGACCTGGAGGTGTGCGCTGTGTTCATAATGTAAGTTGGCACCGGGCATCGTGTGGTCACTTGACAGACGTCATCATGTGCCTAAAGTCCAGTGCTACGGTTCATGTTGGATTCGTATCTGTAAACAAGTCTTGAGTAATCCGTGTTAATCGTCAGTGTGTGCGTTAGTGCATGTGTGTGTGCTTTCGTGTGTCCTGTTGGCATTCCCTCGGCAAATAAAGCAGCATGCCCCGTCCAGACTTAACATTGTAGGAAATCACCCTGCACAGTGTTCAAGCTTGTAGTGCTAAACGCTGGAGGTAGAAATACTGCACTACCAGCCGCCGTGCGAAGTGGTTAGCGTCGCGGACTCCCGGCTGGGAGGTCGTGGGTTCGAATCCCATCAGAAGTCATGTGGGTTTTTTCTGCCCCGACCGGCTCTACCAGAGTTGAGTTTGCTGCGGACTCAGTTGGGAAGACTGGGACCACACAGTCGAGTTTCATCCACTTAATGGATGCGTTTCTGAGAGTGTTGCTCAAATTTCCTGACCAACACTGCAGGTGTCTGTATCTCTCGGGCCTGGTTGACGCCGGGATATATTATGAAAGGAAGAAGCGTAGAGTACAGCCCTGTCATGTAGTCTCAGACCGAAATGGAAATCCGTAGCATCATCATAATCATCCTCATTCTCATCGATCAGCATAAAAAAATGTCTCAGATTCTGTGGCCCTTCATGCTCTGCTCTCATGGTGACCTCAGTTTCGATGTCCTCTCTCCGTCTGTGGCCTTGGTTTGGTTCCGTCGGGGTCACCGGTATCGGCGGGTCCATGGGGGCTGCTGTCGTTGGGCGGACGTGGTGGCGCCCTCCGGAGAGGGAGAGCTCACTCACGCCGGCTCCGCGACTAAGCAGTTATTGTCGTCAGTAGGGGGCTTAGTAGGTGGTGTCCTGCGTATGTTAGATCAGAACAGGCGCCACTGAACACCACTGAAGTGACTCGGCAGCAGTGCAGTGTCTCCTCCGGGGGTTGCCTCTTGACGACTTGACATTGACTGCTGCCTGTGGATTGCCGGTGCCGGGGCTGCGGCGGGGCCGACCGGGCCGTGGCTGTGGACAGGGTGTCGGAATGAGCGGCGTGGGTGCACTGTCTCTGAGGTGGCGCAGAGGTTGGGACAGCAAAAAAAAAAAAAAAAAAAAAAAAAAAAAAATACTGCACTGCCGGCCACACAGGGTGATGCTCTTTGTGGAACCAGGTTGACCACCTTTTTCCCCCCCCTCTCTCTCTCTCTCTCTCTTTTCTCGTCTTGGCATTGATAATCATTTAAGATGGGATCATCAGGGCAGTATCTCACTGAAGAAATGTTTCATTCTTTTGCACTAATAGAACACCTGTAGGGAGAGACTCTGGAGGTGTGAAAAGTGTGCATACAGTAAGCTGGCACCGGCATTGAGCACACTTGACAGACGTCGTGATGTGCTATAGTCCAGTGCCACATTATTTTTTACTACTATCTATAAACGAGTGTAAGCAATCACACGGTTTCACTTGTCAGCGCGTCTTTGCGTTAATGCCTGTGTGTTGGTGCTTTGGTGTGTCCTGGTGGAATTTCCGAAGGAAAAAAAAGCATTATACCCTGTACAGACTGTACATTGTAGGGAAACGTCCTAGCACACGGCCTTGTGTAATGCCACCCATGTATCCCTGTCTTGATGTGTTATCTATCTTATTGTATTGTCTGTGCAGAATGTGGCTGTGGACAGCTGCCTTCTGCATTCCTGTGCGTTGACAGTGTGCAAGCAGCACATGGGGCCTTGGACCGGAGACAGGGGGCGGTGCTCTAATGTTGTGGGACCAACCCAAAGGTCAGTGACCCCCACACTGGATACATCAGTTTCACCACAGCTTTTTTTTCAGCTGTCTGACAACCTGTCTGTATGTCTTTCTCTTAGTAACTGTCTGCTCCCCCTCCTCTCTCTCTCTCTTCTTCCCATAACTCCTTATCCCACCCTCTCTCTCTCTCTCTCTCTCTCTCTCTCTCTCTCTCTCTCTCTCTCTCTCTCTCGTCTTGGCATTGATAATCATTTAAGATGGGATCATCAGAGCAGTATCTCATTGAAGAAATGTTTCATTCTTTTGCACTACACCACCACCTGTAGAGAGAGACTCTGGAGGTGTTTACTGTGTGCATACAGTAAGCTGGCACCGGCATTGAGCACACTTGACAGACATCATGATGTGACTGCTAAAGTCCAGTGCTACATTTGTTTTTTACTCCTATCTATAAACGAGTGTGTAAGCAGTCACACGGTTTCACTTGTCAGTGCTCTCTCTCTCTCTCTCTCTCTCTCTCTCTCTCTCTCTCTCTCTCTCTTCTCTCTCTCTCTCTCTCTCTCTCTCTCTCTCTCTCTTTCTTTCTTTCTTTCTTTCTCTCTCTGTCCTGTCTCTCTTTCCATTTGGTATATTATAATTGTCAGATCGGTCAACGGAGCAGTATATCCCTGAAAAAATGCATGTTTCATTCTTTTGCACAATAGAATCACCTGTAAGGAGAGTGACCTGAGGTGTGTGCAGTGTGTATACAGTAAACTGGCACCGGCATCGTGTGGTCACTTGACAGACGACATGATGTGCCTAAAGTCCAGTGCTACAGTTCATGTTGGATTCGTATCTGTAAACAAGTCTTGAGTAATCAGTGTTAATCGTCAGTGTGTGTGTGCGTTAGTGCATGTGTGTGTGTGTGTGCTTTCGTGTGTCCTGCTGGGATTCCCTCAGCAAATAAAGCAGCATGCCCCGTACATAATTAACATTGTAGGGAATCATCCTGAGGGTGTATACCCTATACAGACTTCACACATTGTAGGGGTGACCCTTGTGGTGTATGCGTTGTTCAGTGTGTTCACATTATAGAGAATGGTCCTGGAAGTGTATACCACGTGCAGTCAGTTTATTTCAGGGAAAGATGGTAGAAGTGTGTCTCTGCACAGTGTTTCAAGCTTGTAGTGCTAAACACTGGAGGTAGAAATACTGCACTGGCGGCCACACAGGTTGACACTGACAGGTGTGTTATTGACATAATGGGCCCTCTGCCCAGTGGTCACATGCTCTTTGTGGAACCTGTTTGACCACTTTTCTTTCCCCACCGTTTTTCTCTCTCCCTCTCCTGTCTGTCTTCCGTCTCCCATTTTTTTTTAAAAATTAGGACAATTCAACAGTGAAAATGGCAAAGGTATGTTGACTGTGGACTCAAAGTTGGTCAACACTGACATTTTCCTAGACAGCTGCGTGACACATACATGTACTATCTGGTTGTAATTAAGCTGGCTGGTCCAGCTTGACCTAGTCTTGTCTGTCGTACCCATACTGTGAAGCCAGTGTGTTTAGCAAGGTAGGTATATATGCGTTACTGGAAGCAAGTCTTGCATTTTTTTCAGTTGTCTTCTTTTCTTTTTGATTTCTTTGGTCGGCCAAGCTATGGGCAAAAAAAATCGGTCTAGAGGCAAAAGAAAAAGGAAAACGAAACTGAAATTGCCTCGTATAACCTTTTTCGTGTATATCATTTCTGTAGGATTTATTTTTCATTTTTAACGTTTTTGTAAATTTGGAACTGACAAAGTGAATGTTTGGAGCTTCCAACACGTCCGAATCTCTCTGGCTTCAAAGAGATCCATAGTTTTACTGCCATGTCGTGAATTTTTCACGATATAAACTTTTCAGGATTGACCTTTTTCCCGTGAATGTAACAGTTCTGGACCCTATGTGGTCGCTGTGCTATGACGACTAAAATTTTCTGCATATGTCATATCCGCTAAACGAAGTGGCTTTTTTTTGTGTCAGTAATGTCTCGGTTTTGCGCCATATGGCATGGAGAGGAAAAACTAGTTTTGCATCTTAAAATATGGACAGGAATGATATGGCTGCATCTTACCATGCAGAGTGAAATCACGCTAAATGATTTGACTGCAGTGCGACATAATGACATGGCGAGTAGGAGGGCATGAACGCTTTAAAACTGGACAGCATTGTTTCCGACTTTTGTTGCACTAGCATCGTCACAACACACTTTCAGTGTGATTGGGCATTGCATTAACATGGTCACAACACACTTTCAGTGGGACCAGCAGGCCACTGTCATTGTACACACGGCCCTTGTACAGTACGACCCATGTCTCTTGTCTCCATATGTTTTGTGTGGTCGAAAGTCCCCAAATTATAACAGCTGTAAACATGAGTCAAACTTTTTTTTAAAATCTGTTTTCCATGTCATAAAATTGTCCTTTTCTTTGAAAGTTCCGTCACTAAAAGGATTGCTTTGCATACAGAGAAAATTAAAATCGTATCCACATATGGTAAGTTTTGATTCCATTTTTGCGAAGATCTGACCATTTAATATGAGCAGCAGATATTCTTTCCAATATACCTAAAGCAAGAGCTCATGATTGTTGGTGATCCAAACATGTGAATGCAAGCAGCCTTGCTCCTTAAGTTAACAAATCTTTACGAAAGACTGACTACAAACTGAATTTTACGTTATTGCCAAAGTAGAAAGGTAGTTCTATTCCTGGAAAACTAAAGTTCTTGAAAAAAAATCTTCGAGTTTTGTTTAGACTTCTGCCTGCAGTCGCCTCACTTTGCAAAAAAAAAAAAAATGGAGACAGTTTTGATTGTCAAAAGTGTGCTCTATTATGCTAACACAAAACTAAATGCGAATTATATAATTCTGTAACAATACGGAAAAAAAAAAATGTTATATTGAAAGTTGATTTTTGGTTCAGACCGTTCAGCTACAGAAATATGGATTGGTTTGTGCAGACAACATATTTACAGGGAATTGTAGTTGTTAAATTGCCTGATGCCAAGTGCTGCGTTAGTTACACATATCCATAGGTTTAATGGGGCGGTGAGCTGGTGAAGAACTAAAGACATTTATACGTTTGTTACTCAACTCAAATAATGAAGAAAAAACTTGATAGCTGATGGCACTGACTAAAAGATGGTGTGAAATTCTGTTGGACAAAAAAGAAACGGAAACCGCGTTTTGGATTAGAACACTCGAATTCTGAATCAGTGATTTGAGACTTAGCACAGAAAGTAGAATTCTGTAATGACCATGCTAATTTCTCCATACCATCATTGCTCTGTTGACAGATACATGACTTCTTTTATGCACTGGTCAGGGCTGTATACCACAAACTGGGTCAGTAAAGAGCTAGAAGTATGACCACACTTGTGGGGAATAATCAACTAGCTCGGTGCTGATGTGTGCACAGAACACACACAGGATATGCATCACTACATTATTTTCGTATCTCACACGAACAACAGGACAACGTGTCGGTACAGAATCAAAGGAATGGTTTAATTGCACATATTTGGGGCCTGTAGGAAAAGATTCTAGAGGCTAGAACATGTGCATACAGTGAGATGGTCGGCACCAGCACCATGCGCGCAGTTGACAGTCGACGTCACATGACGTGCGCATGGGGTGAAGCCCCAGTTCATATTTTCAGGATACATTATATGAGGTTTCCATGTCATAGCCATGGAGAAAAGCGCTTAATATATGCAGTAAAAGAATTAGAGGAATACAAGGTCATGAGGGAATTGTAAATTTACTGTTATACAGATGGTATCAGAACGTATGAGCTGCAAGTCGTGTGTGCACAATAAATGCAAAAATGAACTATATGCTTTAATGTATTGCTGTTTGTATACTTCGTTAGATATATCAGACAATTGTCCTGCTGTAACCCTTTTACTCAGAGACAGTGGATATTTGTAAATATGTATTGGTATTGTATTACGTTTGTCTACATGCCTGTTTCTCTCTCTCTCTCTCTCTCTCTCTCTCTCTCTCTCTCTCTCTCTCTCTCTCTCTCTCTCTCTGTGTTAATGTGTGGATGGGTTGCTGTGAGTGTGCTCCCCTTTCCACACTTCCAATTTCTCTTCCTTCCCTTTTTCTATTCCATGCCGGACTCCTAGACTAGAAAGCAAGTTCCCTGACAACATTGCGAGAAGTTTCAAGCCTGGAAGAAACCCGTGCACGATATTCACATGTGATTGAGGTTTAAACCCTGGATAGACCGTAGCCAGTTGTATGTAGACTGAGGCGTTGGTTTGACATGGTAAGGTACAGTTTGAGGTTGAACACACAAGACGCATCACATATTTACATGTCAGTAATTACTGATGACCAAAAGACAAACTGTTTGAAAGGTGTTTTGTGGCTGACTGAAAGGTGACTGGAAATTCCACTGGACAATAAAGAAATGGAAACCGAATTTGGGTCAGAACAGACGTCTGCTAAATCAGTGGTACAAGAATCAAAGACGATACCAACGAAAGAACACATGAAATTTGTACTAAGTAAAGGTAGATCAGGTGCGTTATGTAGACAGGATTGACAGGGCAGTGTGTCGGTAGAGGCTGTAATGCTTGGCTTCTTTGCACAAGTCTCACCTGTAGGGAAAGATCCTAGAGGTTTTCGATATGTGCATATAGTAATTTGGTCGGCACTGGCATTATGGACACATTTCACAGACATGATGATGTTCCTGAGGTTCAGTGCTACAGTCCACATGAAATGTAATGTGTAAATACAGTTTCATCATCTTCCATCGAAAAAGGCACTTTATGCACACAAGAAGGAATTTAGAGGATTTCTCTCTGCTCTCTGCTCTGGCTCTGGCTCTGCTCGCTCTTGCTCTTGCTTTCGCTCTCGCTCCTTCCTCTTCAACAACTTTCCCCCCCCTCCCTCCTCTCTCTCTCTCTCTCTCTCTCTCTCTCTCTCTCTCTCTCTCTCTCTCTCTCTCTCTCTCTCTCTCTCTGTGTCTCCGTCTCATCACAGATAATCATACTTTTCAGCATTTTCCTATTCTAAACTCATGATTGCATGCCAGTGTGTTGTTTAAGAAATAGATCTTTCATTTGCTGGCACTTTATTTCACCTGTAGGAAAATATCCCAGAGGTTTGGCTTATGAGCATACAGTAAGTGGGTCAGCACTGGCATTGTATGCACAGTTCACAGACGATGTGTTGTGGCCCAACGTCCAGTGCTACGGTCCATTTTCAGTGTATACTGTGCGAATTTCATATCCCACAGAGCACAGGACTTGATTGACGTAAGGCAAATGGGTTTCTGACGAGAAAATGTATTGAAAAACATTGTAAGGTTGTTGCACAGACAGCCTTGCTGGGGAAGATGCCCTGATTATACCACATGTGTATACAGTAAGAGGTGTGGCACTGACATCTGCAGAGCCTAAGGCATCGTGCATGACTGATGCCATAAAACCATTCACCTACTGACTGGTCTGTCGCACTGCTATTTATCCCATGGCACGAGTCCAGTAACGTTTCCTGGTATCCTAACCTTTCCAAAGTATACAGTGAACAAACAGGAGATGGAAGTTTTAGGTTTTATTACGCACTGGGAATTCAGGACCTAGAGCAGCGTCACATGTACTGAGTTAGGACTTGAAAGGATAGATTGTACAGATGTATCGTCTGCACACACAACTGGTACCCATTGGAACGAGTCTGGGCCAAGTTGTATTTGTAGGGAAAGTTTCTAGAGGTACGTCGTCTGTGTACAGAGTTCATAATGTAGGGAATGAATTCAGAGATGTAATCCCACCCCAGAGTATTTGTCGGGTACAAATTGTATGGAACAGGGGGTAAGACAGCCTATGACCTTTTATGTCGTTGTGTATGTCTGGATTTATCTTTAGTTACGTCGAGGCATACATACATCGGTGTCTTGATGACTTTGCAGACGCCAGAATGACACATTACACAATAAGAGGAGTGGCAGACCTAAAAGGACTTACACAACGCATGTTGATCAAATACATTTAACGTTGAATCGAGATACACATTTTATGACCACAAGAAGATTGTGACGTGCAGTGTATCGGTGGAGACTATAATGCTTAGCTTCATTGCACAGGATCCTAACTGTAGGGAAAGATCCTAGATTTGTAAACTGTGCACACAGTAAGTTCGTCGGCACTGGCATTGCACGCACAGTTCAGGCGATGTGTTGTGCCAGGTGTCCAGTGCTACAATCTATTTTCAGAGTATAGTGCGCGAATTTGATATTACAGGAAGAACAGGACTTGATTTACGTAAGGAAAATGGGCGCAAGATGCTTACATGTAGTTGAGGTGTTTTAAACCCTAGACTGTGGCCAGTTCTAACTAGAGTGGTTGGACTTGATGAAGTAACATTGAGGTTCAACATATAAGATGCATCACACATTTTGTTATTTACCGAGATAAAGGAAAACTCTTGAGATGGCATGACATTTTGGATCTAGTTGAAATGGCATGCAGGCGAAAATCTAAACAAATTTAAATCAGCGAAACCGCCGAGAAACGTGGACAAACGAGTCACCAAGACAAAACACAACACGTTTCGACCTCTTGGGTCTTCTTCAGGCAAGAAACAAACAGGACAACGAAAATTTCCTTCGCTTTGATTGCTTCAGAGTTCAGTGCAAGGAAGGCGTCGAAGGCGAAGATCCTAGAGGTTAAGTAGTGTGCGTACAGTGAGTTGGTTGGCACCGCTCCATGTGCACAGTCGACAGTCGAGATGGGCACATTGACCGATGCCACAGTGTGTTCATGTTTTCTGGGTACATCATATCAGGTGTACATGCCCTAGCCATGGAGAAGAGCACTTAATGTATGCAGTAATAGAATTAGGGAGAAGAGGTCATCACGGGGGGAACTGTGAATCCTTGTTATACAGATGGCACCAGACGTGAAGAGCTGCAAGTGATGTGCACAGAGTAAATGACTTGGCACTGACACTGTGTGCACAGTGGACAGATTCAGTACCTGACGTCTGGTGCTACCAACAGCTCGCTTCTTCACTTTCCTCTCTGTGTCTGGTTTACAGCTTCTTGTGTGAAGGTAGCAGGACTGTGGAAGCTCCTTCCCATTTTCTCCTCGTACTGTCCTCACGTTTTGGTCACCACTTTCCTTGTTGCGTCACTTCTGTAATGATGACGACTTAAGTCTAGGTGCACATAGATGACCTTTTAGGAATAGATCCTAAGTGGTTCACACTGTGTGCATACTATATAAACTAGGTCTGTACTGACAATATGTGCACGCCAGGAAAACAGTGTGCCTAATGTCCATTGCTACAGTCACTTTCATCCCAGCTGAGTGATTAATACATGCCATCGCCCAGTAACTTAAAAGGTGGAACACATCAATTCAAGTCGATTCATGATGCTTACAGCCAGGCAGACCACACTGAGTCATAAGTCGCCTTGTTGAAGTCGACTCTCAGGATAGATCCGAGAAAATCTCTCTCTCTCTCTCTCTCTCTCTCTCTCTCTCTCTCTCTCTCTCTCTCTCTCTCTCTCTCTGCTCTTGCCTTTGTGGGTATGTGTGTGTCTTGTTCCTCGCTTCACTTTTTTTTCCTCCTTTCTCCTCTCCTCGTCAGACTCGTAGACCAGAAAGAGGCATGCCTTATAATATGTGTGAGAACTTTAAAGCGTGGACAAAACCCGTGCATGATGTTGACATGTAGTTGAGGTGTTTAAACCCGAGACTATAGCGGTTGTAACTAGAATGGTTTGACTCCGTAATGTTGAGGTTGAGCATACAAGACGCATCAGACACGTATACTAAGTATTGCGATAACAATGGAAAAAATCTTTAAGAGATGGCATGACATTTTGGGTTGGAACAGCTGTCTTCTAAATCAGTGGTATAGGAGTCAGAAAGTGCGTGTGAATTTTGTGATACCAAAAGCTTTGTTTTTTCATGCCGTTTTTTCTTCTGTTGACATTTCCACCTGAGCTGTTTTATACAGTGTTCAGCTTTGTATAACACGAACTGTCTGAGTGAAGAGTTGGAGGTATGACGAAGGTGATTTGTACAGACAGCACACTTGTGGGGAATAGCCTGTTGGTATGTGAACGGTAAAAATCAACTAGGTCGGCGCTGATGTGAACACGGAACACACGCAGGATGTGCATCGCTACATTATTTACGTATTTCACATGATCAACAAGACGATATGTCGGCAGAAAAAAACGTATTGTGTAACTGCACATTTGCAAGCCTGTAGGAAAAGATCCTAGAGGTTCACCAGTGTGCGTACAGTAAGTTGGTTGACACCGGCACTATGTGCACAGTTGACAGTCGACGTGATGGGCACATTGTCCAATGCCACAGTTTGTTCATACTGTCAGGGTACATCATATCAGGTTTACATGCCATAGCCATGGAGAAGAGAACTTAATGTGTGTAGTAAAGAATTGGGAGAGGAAGACGAGGTCATGGGGGAACTGTGAATCCTTGTTATACAGATGGCACCAGACGTGAAGAGCTGCAAGTGATGTGCACAGAGTAAATGACTTGGCACTGACACTGTGTGCACAGTGGACAGATTCAGTACCTGACGTCTGGTGCTACCAACAGCTCGCTTCTTCACTTTTCTTCTGTGTCTGGTTTACAGCTTCTTGTGTGAAGGTAGCTGGACTGTGGAAGCTCCTTCCCATTTTTCTCCTCGTACTGTCCTCACGTTTGGTCACCACTTTCCTTGTTACGTCACTTCTGTAATGATTACGACTAAAATCCAATTGCACATCGAGTACCTTTTAGAAATAGATCCTAAGAGGTTGACACTGTGTATATATCAACTAGGTCTGCACGGACATGGTGTGCACGCCAGGAAAACGGTGTGCCCAATGTTCATTGCTACAGTCTGTCATATCCCAGTTGTATGATTCGTGCATGCTGTCGCCCAGTAACGTAAAAGGTGGAACACAACGGTTCCAAGTCAATTCATGCTGCTTATAGCCAGGCCGACCACGATGAACCACAATAGTGCTGTCACCGTGTTAAAGTCAACTCTTAAAAGAGATTGAAGAACCAAGCACCCTCTGTCTGTCTGTCTGTCTGTCTGTCTCTCTCTCTCTCTCTCTCTCTCTGTCCTCTCTGTCTGTCTCTCTGTCTCTCTCTCTTCTCTGTCTCTCTCTCTCTCTCTCTCTCCTCCCCCTCCCCTCCTCTCTCCTCTCCTCTCTCTCCTCTCGCCTTATGCTGTTAGCATTTCAACACTGACACAGTAACACGATCACGGAACAGTCTGTGGCTGATAGTATATATGCAGGTGTCTGCCTCTCTGTCTTTCAATCTTGGTATTGATAATCATGGAATATAGCCAGACCATCCACAATGAGTCATAACAGGGCTGTCACCTGGTCAAGGTCAACTCTCAAAATGTATTGAAAAAGAAAACCATCACGGAACTCTCTCTCTCTCTCTCTCCTCTGCCTCTCTGCTCTCTCTCTCTCTCTCTCTCTCTCTCTCTCTCTCTGGTCTCATCCTCTCTGCACCTCTCTCTCTCCCTCTCCTCTCTCCCTTCTGCTGTTTCCTCCTTTCTCTCTCCTCTCTCTCTCTCTCTCCCTCCTCCTCTCTCATCTCTCTCCTCTCTCTCTCCTCTCTCGTCCTCCTCTCCTCTGCTCCTCTCTACCTCTCATCGCATGTCTGGTATTCTCTCCTCATGGAAATCTCTCTCTCTCTCTCTCTCTCTCATAACAAGGGCTGTCACCTGGTTAAGGTCAACTCTCAAACCCCTTGAAAAAGAAAACCAGTCACACTCCTCTCTCTCTCACTCTCTCTCTCTCTCTCCTCTCATCTTCTCATCTCTCTCTCTCTCTCTCTCTCTCTCTCTCTCTCTCTCTCTGCATGTGTGGATGGGTGGGTGTGAGTGTGTGAACCCCCTCCCCTTCAGGCTTCACATTTCTTCATCTTCCCATCTCTCCTCCTTTCCATGTCAGACACGTAGACTAGAAAGCAGCATTACTCACAATATTGTGAGAACTTTACAGCCTGGACAAAACCATTGCATGATTACATGTAGTCGAGATGGTTTAAACCGAGGCTGACTGGATCCAGTTGTAATTAGATGAGGGGTTGGTTTGACTGGGTAACGTTAAGCTTGAACATGTAAGTCCCATCACATGTTTAACGTTAATGATTGCTGAGAGAACATAGGGAAGACTCTCTTGATAGATGGTTTGGTTTGACTAAAGAGATGGAAAGTCCATTGTGTGAAAAAAGGAACGGAACCTGCATTTTGGGTGAATCAATCGTCTTTTATTTCGGTGGTGTAAGAAAGAACATGTGAATTTTGTAATGACTAAAGCTAATTTCTCCATGTTCTGTTGACATTTCCACCTGACCTGTTTTCAGTGTTGTATAACACAAAGTGGGTCAGTGAAGAGTTAGAGTATGACCAAGGTGATTAATACAGACACCACACTTCTGGGGAATGGGCTAGCAGGATGTGAACCATAGAATTTGAATAGGTCGGTGCTGACGTCTGCACAGATAACGAACAGGATCATCACCACATTTATATATTTCACATGAGCAACAGGACAAAGTGTTGGTAGAGAACAAAACATATGTTTTAACTGCACATTGTTCGACCTGTAGGAAAAGATCCTAGAGGTATGAGTTTGTGCATACAGTAAGTTGCTTGGCACCGGCACCATGTGCACAGCCGACAGTCAACGTGATGGGCACAATGACCGATGCCACAGTTTGTTCATACTTTCAGGGTACATTATAACCGTAACCCTGGAGAAACAGCCGTCTGTTATTTCGGTGTTAGAGAAAGCACAGGTTGACACTTCCACCTGACATTTCAGGCACAGTTCAGCATTGTAAGTAAAGAGAGAAGTATGATCAAGGCGATTTATGGAGACGCCACACATCTGAAGAAGAGCTAACAGTACGTCAGTTTTAAAATTCAACTGTCTGCGCTTAGGTGTGCACAGATAACGTACAGAATGTCCGTCACTACCTGAAACATTTCAATCAACAGGGCTGTTGGTAGAGAACAAAGGTATGGCTTAACATGGCTTTATTGCACATATTGCACCTGTAGGAAAGATCCTAGAGGTAGAGTTTGTGCATACAGTTAAGTTGGTTGGTACTGGCGTCATGTGCACAGTTGACAGTCGACGTGATGGGCGCATTGTCCCAATGCCACAGTTTGTTCATGTTTTCAGGGTATATTATGTAAGGTTTATATGCCATAACAAGGGGAAGAGCACTTAATGTATGCTGTAAAAGAATTGCGAGTGGAAGATGAGGTCATGGGGGAACTGTGAATCCTTGTTATACAGATGGCACCCAGACGTGAAGAACTGCAAGTGATGTGCACAGAGTAAATGACTTGGCACTGACACTGTGTGCACAGTGGACAGATTCAGTACCTGACGTCTGGTGCTACCAACAGTTCGCTTCTTCACTTTTCTTCTGTGTCTGGTTTTTACAGCTTCTTGTGTGAAGGTAGCTGGACTGTGGAAGCTCCTTCCCATTTTTCTACTCGGCACACATGCCCTTTTCAATCAAATTTTCTAACGCAGATTTGGTTTAAGTTGTTACCAAGATTTCGATTAAATAACTGACAAATGAGATTTTTCTGCATGATGTTTTTATGTTTGTGCAGAATTTATGCCTCTCATGTATATTTCATACGATCAACAGGACAGTGTGTCGGTAGAGAATGTCTGTAGAGAATAAGCTGCATATGCATACTGTGCTTAAGCCAGAGCATTACAACGACCTTCGTTATTTTAAATTCTCTTTGCTCTTGTCATCAAGAAATTAAAATATTTCCAGTCTGGCACAATATTTATGCACAGGGCAGAAAAAAACACTACTGTAACGTCATAGCATGTATTTTTATAATGCACATCTTATTGTGTCGTCAGTTTTCTAACATATTTGTTTTCTTTAATGTGGATGTTATTGAGTTACCAGATGCATGATATAGGGTGTTTTATGAATGTGCTCCCCCTTCCATTCAGTTATGGCCATGGCCTAACCTGACTCAACATTTGCATTCTCTCCCCCCCCCCCCCCTCTCTCTCTCTCTCTCTCTCTCTCTCTCTCTCTCTCTCTCTCTCTCCATTTCCTTTCTTTCCATCTTGGCATTGATACTCATTTAAGATAGGATCAAGAGGACTGTATATTTTTCTGAACAATGTTTTTTTTTTTCTTTTGCAGTAGTAATACACTTGTAGGGAGAGGCCCTGGAGGTGTCCAGTGTGTGCATACAGTAAACTGGCACCGGCATCGTGTGGTCACTTGACAGACGTCATGATGTGCCTCAAGTCCATGCTACAGTTCGTTTTTGACTCGTTTCTGTAAACGTGTCTTGAGTAATCACACAGTTTCAGTTGTCAGTGTCAGTGCATGAGTGCGTGCTTTTGTGTGTGTCGTTGCAAATCCGTCATCAAATACAAGCATTAGCGGTACTGAAGGTAGCAGAATGACACATACCAAGATCTTTCCTTCTCCACTGTGGTAGAAAGTCACCCAAATCATAACAGCTGTAAATATGAGGCAAACAGTTTTAAAAAATCTATTTTCTTTTTTTTTTGGAAAGTTTCGTCACTAAAAGGACTGCTTTTCATACAGAGAAAACAATTATATCGCATCCACATATGGTAAGTTTTGATTCCATTTTTGCAAAGATCAGACCGTTTTAACATGAGCAGCAGATATTCTTTCCAAATATACCTAAAGCAAGAGCTCATGATTGTTGGTGATCCAAACATGTGAATGCAAGCAGCCGTGCGCCTTAAGTTATTAACAAATCTTTACGAAAGACTGACTACAAACTGAATTTTACGTTATTGCCAAAGTAGAAAGGTAGTTCTATTCCTAGGAAAACTACAGTTCTTGAAAAACTTTTTGAGATTTATTTAGATTTCTGCCTGCAGTCGTCTCACTTTGCAAGAAAAGAAATGCAGACAGTTTTGATTGTGAAAAGTGTGCTCTATTACGCGAACACAAAACTAATGCGAATTATATAATTCCGTAACAATACGGAAAAATATATTGAAAGATGATTTTTGTTTCAGACCGTTCAGCTACAGAAATATGGATTGGTTTGTGCAGACAACATATTTACTGTGAGTTTAGATGTCATATTGCCTGATGCCAAGTGCTGCACCGGTTACACATATCCATAGGTTTAATGGGGCATTGATGGGTGAAGAACTAAAGACATTTATACGTTTGTTACTCAAATAATGAAGAAAGAACTTGATAGCTGATGGGACTGACTGAAAGATGGTGTGCAATTCTGTTGGACAAAAAAGAAACGGAAACCGCGTTTTGGATTAGAACACTTGTCTTCTAAATCAGTGATTTGAGACTTATCACAGAAAGTAGAATTCTGTAATGGGCTAATTTCTCCATGCCATCATTGCTCTGTTGTCAAATACATGACTTCTTTTTATCCACTGTTCAGGGTTGTATACCACAAACTGGGTCAGTAAAGAGCTAGAAGTATGACCAATGTGATTTGTACAGACATCACGCTTGTGGGGAATATCCTAGCAACATGTGAACGGTAGAAATCAACTAGGTCGGTTCAGATGTGAACACAGAACACAAACAGGATGTGCGTCGCTACATTATTTACGTATTTCACACGAGCAACAGGACAACGTGTTGGTACAGAATCAAACCAATGGTTTAATTGCACATATTTGGGCCGTAGAAAAGATTCTAGAGGCTAGAGCGTGTACAGATAGTGAGATGGTCGGCACCAGCACCATGCGCGCAGTTGATAGTCGACGTCACATGACGTGCGCATGGGGTGAAGCCCCAGTTCATATTTTCAGGATACATTATGTAACGTTTCCATGCCATAGCCATGGAGAAAGAGCACTTAATATATGCAGTAAAAGAATTAGAGGAATATAAGGTCATGAGGGAATTGTAAATTACTGTTATACAGATGGTTCCAGATCTTATGAGTTGCTTGCAAGTCGTGTGTACACAGTAAGTGCAAAAATAAACTACATAATTTAGTGTATTGCTGTTTAGTGTATTTGAAGAAAATTTTCAATCCATGAAAATACAGAAAAATATTTGCAAAAAGGTCATCGCTCAAGCAAAAAAGACATATTGGGAAATATTTTGCTACTCGGAGATTACAGAATCAAAGGATATGTACAAAGTTTTGGAAGAAAATAAAAGAGATGAAAAATTGTAACAGGACACAGTCATTTCCTGTGAAACTAGATACGGAATTTCCAACTGCTTTGGATAAGGCTGAGGCATTTGTGAATACTTTTTCATGTAACAGTTGTTCTGCAAGTCTAAATTCAGAGGCTAAGCTTTTTAGAACAACCGAAGAAGAAAAAAGATATGTATTCAGACCCTAGCCCAATTCAAGAACACTATTTAAATTCTCCTTTACAAATTACAGAATTGAAAGAAGCATTAGCTTCTATTTCTTCTTCAATTTCAGCAGTTGGTCTAGATGGTGTTTCTTACCAGATGCTCTGTCACTTGCCTTCTTCTTGGATAGGTTTGCTACATTCTTTATTCCAAAAATGTTGGGATATTGGCGCTATTCCTAAAATCTGGAAGAGTTCAGTAGTTTGTACCAGTTCTAAAAGAGGGCAAAATTAGATCTTCGGTTAACAGCTATAGACCATTTCGCTTACTTCTCATGTTGGAAAAATTATGGAAAAAAATTATACTCAAACGGATCACTTTTTATTGTGAAAAAAATAACATCATTCCAGTTCAGCAGGCTGGCTTTAGG
>JADBJO010025159.1:0-20000 GCA_016801955.1 Conus betulinus
GTTTTTTTCGTTTGTGTTATTTATGCTTCTTTCTCTCATATTTAATCCCTCAGCACAATATTCCAGTTCTACCCGTTCCCTCCTTTTGTGTGAATAAATTATCTTGTCATGTTTCCTTTTGAATTCTTTTTTTTTTTTCCAGCAAAGTTAAAAATTGCCGTTAAAGGCAAATGACAGACGTTGCAGATGTTTCAGAAAAGAATATTCATTCCATCATATCCAGGCGCTGTGATATTCTTCAGCGATTTCACCACGATCAATCACTCGTCCTCGGTGAACGGGTCCAACTGCAGCTCATCTTCCGGAGGAAGAGGGCTATGTTGACAGGCCAGGGCGGAGGAGGGGGGGGGGGGGGGGGGGGGGGGGGGGGGGGGGGGGGGGGGGGGGACGGGCGGGGGGGGGGGGGGGGTACTCGCTGGTCACTCATCTGCCGGAAAAACTCCGTCAACACATCCACTTCATGGGAACAAGGGTTCGTGCTTCTGATCTGCTGTCGTTCCTTGATGATCAATGCACGTTTCTGGTTATCTAACCAAAGCTGCGTTAGTTCATTGCTTTTCCACACTCCGCTCTCTATGTTGATCCTGTCTTCCACGCATAAGTCCTGAAGGGTTTTCTAAGACTTGGGAAGATGGTGTGGTTCAATGTAGTGAAGAGCTTTTTTTCGATTTTCTGCCGCAACTCATCTTTCTCCCCGATTCATTGCTGAGTTTGCTCGGCGATTTAACAGGAAACTTGTTGACAGTTCTCCAGGTAAATCTCAGAACGCGAAGTTCTAAATCCGGAGCCTGTGGCGCCTTTTCGTTTGGCGTCATCGTTAAGCGTTTGACGTCATGCTGCGCTTCCAGAACGGGAAGGACGTTCTGAACTTTGCCTAGGAGACCAAACCACAGTGGAAAATCCCCGTGAGCAGGCTTGATGTACCTGCATGCTTCGTTTGGACAGACCCACGAAACAGCCGCTCGGTTCGTTCGAAGCCTGGTCCACTGGGGCGGCCTGGATTAACTCCTTTAAAGGGCACCCAGGTTTCCGGGCTGGCAAAGTCCAGTGGCACTGTGTTGACCCGTTGGCAGGGCTTGCTCTTGGTCATTGACTGGGTCACCACCACACGCCGAATCACCCCATTCCGGAACGCAGCTCTGACGGAAGCTTTCGCTTCAGCAATCAATGGCCAGGCGCCTTGCATTGCTGGACTGACTGTGTTTTTCCAGGGCAGTGACCACTGCACACACGCGCGCGCGCGCGCGCGCGCACACACACATACACGCACGCATGCATAACACACACACACACACACACCACGCATGCAGGCACGCACGTGCACACGCACACACGCACGCGCACATACACGTACTCCACACACACACACACCACACACCCACACATGCCTCTTGCACGCACACACGCATGCACGCACGCACACACACAGAGACACAACAACAATAACAAAGCACACACACGCGCACGCGCCGCGCGCGCACACACACACACACACACACACCCACACACACACACACACCACACAACAACACAGCAACAACAAACAACAAAGCAACATTAAAACAAAATACTGGCAAAGTCAGTCAGCATGTCTAGTAATTGGAATGCCCATGCAGTTCCCACACAGCGTGCTATCTGAGAGTTTGTCCCATACTTCATCTGGAGTTCTTCCAATGCTGTGTTTTGTATCCTATACTTTGTTACACGACTTTGTACCGGAGATTCTGTCAGCACAATCAACATTGGATCACAAATCATCACAAAGCCTCGTTTTTGCGGGGTCGACAGGATATATGACCTCCAGGCAATGAGAAATAACTTGTCAAGCTTATTAGAAAAAGACGGGATGAAACATCAGCAGGATGTGACTAGAACATGGGGGTAGTAGGACCAAGTCGATGGCCATCCACAACACTGTGATCGCTTTTAATACAGAAGCTGAGAACCTTCAAACAGTGCAGCACTGACGTTGGATCCATGATCTAGCAATGGGATTCAAACCAGAAACCAGCTGAGGACACCAAAGACAGCATCAACACTATGCAGAGACTGAATCTCATGTAGCAAACATACCATAACATCTCCATGAAAAGTCTGTCCCTTCTAATGGCGGACAGATTTGAAGCGGTTGTTTTCCACTAGATTTATCCAGCCAATATCTCAGTTGTTGTGACATGTTTTTGTGTACCGAAAACCCTCAGACGTAATTTTCCACAAGTCCCGCTCTTTTGTGTGAAGTAAAAACAATCGTTGACGTGTCGCTCGTTTCGTGCTTGCTGTCTGCTGTTAGATCTGGCATGGCATCGGCAAACAAAACAACTCACAGAGGGACACGAAAAAACACATTGTGTTGTTGACAGACCAGGGGTTTCGGGTGTTTCTGGTACCATTATTCTCTCTGTAGATCTGCTGTTAGGGTCCCACCTTGCCCATTAAGCACATGCAAAGATTGATATTAATAGTGCTCGTGTGACTTTTACTTTTTGGAACTGAGTGATCATGTTTGTTGTTGTAGATGGTGTTAATTGTTGGGAGCACTCTGAATGCTCGGACCATTCTGTTGGGCGGGGTTTTTCTGATGGTGGGCCGTGGATTGTAAAAGGTTTCTGTATGGTGGCTATTCTATAGGCCTTTTTTTTTTTTTTTATTAGGCCATTCTGTTTACAGGTTCTCTGGTCTGTGCCATTATGTAAAATGGTTTTTCTGAATTGGGTCCCTCTGTAAAAGCGTTCTTCTGGTTTCGGGCAATTCTGTTAAAGAGTTTTTTGTATTTGTCCATTTTCTTCGAAGGGTTTTCATGTTTCTGTACTGAACTGTTCTGTAACGGGTTTCTTTATGGGGGCCATCTGCAAAGGGGGTTATGTAGTGGGCCCATTCTGTACAGGTTTTTTTCTGTATTGGGCTGTTCTGTAAAGGGTTCCTTTCTGTACTGGGCTGTTTCTGTAAAAGGGTTTTTTCTGTATTGGGCTGTTCTGTAAAGGGTTTATTCTGGGGGGCCATTCTGCAAAAGGGGGTTATCTGTAAATTTTTGGCAGGGCCATTCTGTAAAGGGGTTTCTCTGTATTGGCCGGCTGTTCTGTAAAGGGCTTTCTGTATTGGGCTGTTCTGTCTGTTTCTAAAGGGTTTCTGTACTGGGGGCTGTTTCTGTAAAGGGTTTCTCTGTACTGGGGGCATTGTTCTGTAAAGGGTTTCTGTATTGGGCTGTTCTGTAAAGGGGTTTCTGTACGGGGCTGTTCTGTAAAGGGTTTTCTGTATTGGGGCTGTTCTGTAAAAGGGGGTTGGGTTCGGTTTTGGCGCATTATGGTAAAAAGGTTTTTCGGGTTGTTTGACTGTGTTATGTCTTGATTTTTTGTTCCATGCACTATGTTGTAGAAGTCTTTGATTTTTTCTACACTATGATGGCTATGGATGTCTCTTGATTTTTTTTCTACACACTCTATATATGGCCATAGATGTCTTGATTTTTTTTCTACACTTTGCTGTCAGTGTCCTACTCCCAATGCCCCTAAGTTTGTGGAAGTATCTGATTTTTTCTACAACTGTATGGGGCTATGGATTGTCTTGATTTTTTCTACACTGTATTGCCAATGGATGTCTTGATTTTTTTCTTACACTCTATGCTAGGATGTGCTTGATTTTTTTCTTCTACACTCTAGTTTTTCTAAGCTAAGCCATGGATGTCCTTGATTTTTCTACACTCTAGATGTCTCCCATGCGATATGATGTCTTGATTTTTTCTCTACATTTTTTGCTCTGTCAGTGTCCTACCTACACTCCCAATGGGCCCTATTGTTCTGTGGAAGTCTTGATTTTTCTATAACACTCTATCTTGCTACGTAATGCGAAGTCTTGATTTTTCTACCACTCTATGCTATGGAATGGGTGTCTTGATTTTTTCTACACTCCTATGCTGCTCCCCATGGATGCTGTGGTCTTGATTTTTCTTTTCTACACTCTATGCCATGGATGTCTTGATTTCCTACACTCTACATAGCTATGGATGTCTTGATTTTTCTACACCTCTATGCTATGGATGTCTTGATTTTCTACACTCTATGCTATGGATGTCTTGTTTTTCTTTGTCTAACTTTGCTGTCAGTGTCCTGCTCCCCCATGTCCCTATGCTGTGGATGTCTTTGATTTTCTTCCCCCTGTGGCTGTAGATATTTTAATTTACATACAAAGTTTCTGCGGATGGTCTGCTTCTTTCTTCACGATATATTCACATTCATTTTTGCCAGTGAACCAAAATAATCTTGAAGAAAGTCTCTGCTGGGCGAATATGTGCCATTTTGCACCAAGTGTGTGAAAGACTACTACTGACTACTACGGAACGGCGTTTGGGTGAAGTTGCAGTGGAGTGATTAAATTGGTGCCGTGGAGTACCCTCCACCTCAACCATGCTTCTGGTGTGAAGTTTATATGATGATTATTGATTAGTATTGCAGACATCGACATGACAATGAAAAATGACTTTTTTTTTTCTTCATACCGACGCACTGGTGAGAAAATACAAAACAAAAGGTCATGAGCAGCGCTTTTTTGGAAAACATCACGTGTGTTAACTATTACACTACTCTGCACCCTTGTCATGTCCTCATTTGTGCAGGTTTTCAGAGACTAATAATCCCCCCACACCACGGCCCCACCCACCCCCACCCCACCCAGGGGGGGGTGGGGGGGGGGTGCAACCCCACACCCACCCCATGGTTTTGTTTGCTGCTATCATACCAACCAAAAACAACAAAACTTACATCGGACCATTGATTCGTATATTTTTTGTTCATCTGTTTTTCCGCGTTTTGTTTCCGTGCAAGATGGGTTGTGATGTTAGCTAGACAGGTCTTTTTCAAGGTACACAAACCGAATGCAAATTACGCGAGCTTTTTCGGCATTTTGATGATGTGTGACAATACATTGGCCCCAATTGCTATATAATGGTGGCTATGTAAACAAACCAAAAGGTGCCAAAATCGACCAAACGCACTGTGTGCTATTTTTATCTTATATTATTTGCTTGGTTTGGAGGTCTGTTTACCCTACGCAAGCAACTGAGATTTTAACATTGCTACTACTTTGTCTTCTAGTGCTTTTCTGCAATCTCTTTTCCCTCTTGTATCGCCTATCTGACATACTACCACAGTCCACAGATAAAGAATGGGCCTGAGTGGCAGAGCTGAGGTAGTAACCCAAACACAACCATGGCGTCATGCAAGGGGGTGTTGTTTTAGGTCTGGATTTCCCCATTTTGTGGCCATTACCAGGGTGGAATCCAAGAATAAGCCAGCCCTGACGCGCTGTTCGTGGTTGCTACTACTCCTTTTCACGTCAGATGTTATGTCACTATCAGAATACACAGACTTTGGCCAGCAGAATTAAGCAATAGCTCTGAATTTGGGGCGGGTCCTTTTGTTGATCACGACTTGTTGACCAACCATACTTGCGCTAACATATTATGCGACAGTTAAGGACTCTCACAATGCTCACATCTGACCATCGCGATTTTTTTGCCCGTTTGACTTCTTTACTTAAACTGCCTTCAATAATGCTATGTACGACAACAGACCCCGGACTGCTGACCTTGACCAGTCCCCACAGTGACAATCCAGGAATAAAAAGTTAGCAAAGACATCAGTCGGGTTCCAGCCACACCCATGGTACTATGAAAGCTGATATTCTCAGTTTGCGAAGAGACGTGTCCTTTCTCAAAGCGCGAATGACATGATGTGTGTGATCCATGTGATGAACCCAATTGATCAAAACTGACCACCTCACTGACAGACAGATTTAGAAAAAGAAACTCAGCCACCTTACAGACACGGCTGTTGATTACCATATCTTTTTCAGAGTAAAGTAAATGTACGATCACTTAATATCTCCACTAGCTGCTGTAACAATACTTACGTGGACATCCAATACAGGCGAAATCCAGTCAGTTAAGTTAAACGCTCAAAAATTAGAATCAGCAAAAGAACTGTTTTCCAAAAACTTTTTTTTGACTTTGAATAAGCTGATAAGACAAACCAAGTTTCCCTACTGTGGAACACACACAGACCACCCAGAAGAAAAACTCTGTACTGTTCAGTGGGGTGGAATCAGGGTTTGCGCATGAAGGAAGTGTACAGTGTAAGGATTTTGCTGAGCACCTTTATTTTTTTTTCTCCCGACTGTTTTTGGAAGTAAGGTCTTACAGCACAACCTGTAAGTTTGGATGCACAAAAAATATTTTGTAAACGATCGCTGACGCTGACAGCAAATCTAATGGGACAATCAGTAAGTGGGATGAATCTCATGTCCACTTCAAGGCAGAGACGTGGAATGTTTTTTAAAAACCTGAAGACCTGATAATTTTAATGTCCGAAAAAGGACAAATTTAAATGTTCCACTAGGGGCAAGAATATAGACAGCTTTCGCTGATTCAGTTTTTTTTTTTTTTTTGTTGTTTTTTGCTGTGTCAAGATGTGTTGCTGATACTTTATTCTATCAGCATCAGTGAATAATGAATACCTTTTGGTGACACGCTCCTTGTGTTTGACCTGATTGGGGTGTTTTCCTGCTAAAAACGTAAGATATTCAAGGTTGTAGCTCGAGAAAACTAGAAAAAAATGTCGAGATATTGTAAAAAGAGTTGCTTGCAAGATCAATGTCTACTGTCAGGTTGGGAAGGCTGAATGCCTGACACATTAGAATCAGATATAGCAACTACGCTAGCAATAGAAGACGAATGCCTATAGGTTTCCTAAAATGTCCAATAAAATTATAAAATGACATCCCTCGATCCTCGTGGCGTCCACATATCGTAGCTGTGAGTAAACCCTGTGATAAAACGATCAACAGTAACACTGTTCTTTTCTGCAAAGGACGGAGTGCCCTTGACATGCACAAAACAACCCTCAGCGACAGGGTCGAGTGTCGCACAGACAGCTCATCATCCCTCGTTGGGTCGGACACTAACTGGCCCCAGCCAATCACACAGATAGATCTTTGTGCAGACAATTGCGATGTTCGACCACTGAAACAATCCAGACCAACATCGAATCGTCATTGCAGTCTTTCCGCTCATCCTCTCCATTAAGACAGTCAGAGAATGCCCTTGCATCGAACTGCATTAAACCATGGGAAGACCGTACAACCATTCAGATGTACAAAACGATGATGAGTGGCAGACAAAGGTTCAGTTTTGTAATTGTCTGTTGTTAAAGTAACCGGTGCCCAGGTTAAAAAATGAAAAAAATCGCTGGTCTATCTTCACATCTCTGGATTTGCAATGCAGTATGCTCACCAAGCAAAATTTTGCTGCGGCAAACTAACCTCTCTCAGAATCATCCCAGACAATCAGAGTGCTCATTACAGTGTTGACTGTGTTAAATGCCCAGCTGGCTATTTGAGCACTTGAAGCCTTGGCACTAAGGATCACACAAAAAAAGACTCATCAGACTTTATCTGGGCAGTCCCCCTGTATGAAGTCACCACACCAAAGTAAAATGTATTGATTTGACATTCTTAATTATATACAACTGAACTTGCAAGTGCATACGTTGTATTTCTCTCTTCCCTTAGCTGATAGCAATGGCTTCTGATCAGTGTAATGCAAATTCCAGGATGTCAAAACCTTCAGAATCATATGTATTCCCAAAGTAACCTTTTGATGTTACAGTACACAACAGCTGTGGATCACGTGACTGTGAGGAACAAGTGAGTAAAGCCTGCCTGGTGTGTGTGAAAGTGGGCTGTGCGGACTATCTGATTTTGGCTGGTGCACATGCTACGAGGACAGAAAACCCAGCAGATCTAATCTTAAATTCGCATAGTGCTCGCATACCCATGGATATTTCTCCTAACCCCCCAGGAAATTCCAACCCAGTTCCACCATTTTTCCTCCTCGAAATAGTATGTCTGAAATTTTGTGTAGTATATGAAGTGCTGATCATGAACTCCATTGGAAATAATTGTTTTATCACGACCACTAATGAATCCTACTATATATAAACAGACACCAAGTGCCAGCCTGAAGTGTACCCGCAACGTTACTTCAAATCAACAAATAATAATTCTTTGAAAATAGGTAGCGAGTTTTTCCAGTTCTTTTCTAGTTTTGACAGAAGCAAGTTGCTGGCCATATCTGACAAATGACATCCATGGAACAATGTCTATTACGTGAATCAGTCTTTAAACCCATGACTACTACCTTGAAAACATTTGTGTAGTTGAAGCCACCATCCCCTGACATCTAGGACCCACTGAAGGGACAGAGTTCTGTTTCATTTCATCCCGTCCTCCTCACACTCCCTGTCTTCAAATCTTTGCACTGCAGAAAGTGATGGAATTTGAAATAATTCATTGCAGAACATTTGAACAACCCCTTCGCAGTTTGTAAGGGTGTGTAGAGACGGTAAAAAGCAGAAAAGGCCATTTTGACAACTTTAATTCTAAACACCCCCGGACTGAACAAAGTAAATTCGAATATATGACGTAAAAATCATGGACGGCTGGTGTGGAAACGCACGCTCAGCCACACACGATAGTTCTATGATCCTGAGATGTATTCTTGCTTTTTGTATGCCAGTCGCAACGGACTGCTATCAAAACAAGGGAAAGTCGGTATGACTGCAGGACACCCCTGACCATGACGACATGTTTGGAGTGTACTTCAGTTCTGTACTAAAAGAAATCGTGCCACGCACATACGGTATGTTTACATACCCAGAATATTTCTGTCATATTTTGTAACAATAAATTATTGTATTTTATCGCTTTGTAAATTGATTGTAGCTGCCCGGTTGATCCATGATTGCTATCCACAATAAATTCGCAGCTGACTGAAAAAAGAAATCTTGAAGAACATGATAATCCCATTCAATGTTTGTCAGTATCATGTGGTGTTCGTAACCGCATTGCAATCTCCAAGTGTTCCTTTCAGTGGCACCACACCAGAACCAGAATAACCGACCGTGTTGAACGTGAGCACCGCACATACATACCCTGTCTGACTTTTCCACGTGCAGGTTACAAAAAACAGTGGACCCCCCCCACAAACAAACCATACAACCCCACTCCCTGTTCGTCTGTGAACCCTTAAAACGGGTGTGGTACCGGACAGTCAGATAGATTTTTCAGTAGGAATGTGGTACCCTTCGTTTGTTTCGTTTCAGGCGATAGCCTACACCTGCAACAACCATCACCAGTCTCCAGAGATGCTGTACAGCGCTTTCTTCCCTCGGATGTTTAAATTAGTGGTATACTCTGCACAGAACACATGAATCTAGCTGATCACATATACCACTAACACATACATACTCTGGGCTCTGTCTTCGTTTATTTCCACCCCGTCCCCATCCACTCACACTTGCTGCCCTACAGTTTTCTAAACTGTTTGTATGCCGTGGTACAACAGAAGCGTATGATAGCGTGTAAAAGACTAATTCAGAGAAGAAGAAGAAGACGAAGAAGAAGAAGAAGAAGAAGAAGAGAGAAGAAGAAGCAAATTGTATTTCACATTGCTGCCTTGCAGACGTAATAATACAACTGGTAGTCCTGTTGCATTTGTTTCCATATCAGGATTACAGTTTTGTGAACGTTTGCTTACATAAAAAGGAATTTCAACAACTATCAGAACTGTCAAACCGTTGGTCTGAGCGGCCATCATAGCAATACAATGACGCAAACCATTCTGAATAGATTACAGTCGGAAGCTGATGCCATCATTGCTGAAGAAGAGGATGATTCTGTGAAGGCAAAAAAAAAATAATAAAATAAATAACCTGATATTTCCACTCGGAAATTTTAAAGAGTTTTCGAGCGGAGCTTATGGTCGTGCGTTTAGAACCACTTGTGACTTTTTTTTTAGTGCACATTCAATGTCCATCCCAAAATAAATGAATACTTGATTCTTTTTCAGGCAGTGTTAAACGTGGTGGAAGGAGGAATGGAATCTGCCTTCCACTTTAACTTTCATGATCTTCAAAGCTTTTCTCACTCAGCCTGTATCAGCTCTCCTATTTTACCGTCTTCTCAGCCGACTTCTCTTTTGGGGGCGATTTTCAGTCACTGTGAGAACGTAGGGACTCTTCAACGCAAATTGGCCTCCAATCAATGTTACCGTTATACAAGTTTTGAGCATAGTTTGGTCATACACTATACGATGCATTCTTCGCCCCGCATTTCCCTCATTTGTCTATGATTTGAATGACTCCTTATTTACAAGTGATCAGCTTTATTTTTTTTCGCCGTCTGGTACATCCTCTGGTGAGGGTTTTTTATTCAGGGCTGTCCTCTGTGTTTTGTGCATTGCTCATCTGTCCTGTCTTCATGAATTCCGTCACATTCTGTTGTCTGTTGATCCACCGCTGCGCTTTCTTTCTTTCTTTTTCAAAGTAATTAAGGCGTCAGATATATACATTGTATTATCAGGACACACACACACACACACACACACACACACACACCACACACACACACACACACACACACACACACGTGCAGAGACAAGTACACACAATCACACATAGAAACCCACACCACCACACACACCAACACACACACACACACACACACCACACACACACACACACACACACGTGCAGAGACAAGTACACACAATCACACATAGAAACATACACACACACACACACACACACACACACACACACACACACACACACACACACACACACACATGTGCAGAGAGTTACAATTTTGTGATCAGGAGTGAAGAGTAAGCCATCTCTCTCTCTCTCTCTCTCTCTCTCTCTCTCTCTCTCTCTCTCTCTCTCTCCTCTCTCTCTCTCTCTCGTCCTCTCCTCTCTCTCTCCTCTCTCTCTCCTCTCTCTCTCTCTCTCGCTCTGTTGTAATTTTGGACTAAAGTGGAAGCTATTGATAAAGTGATCATATAAAAAGATGAGGTGGAGGTGGGGGAGTATCGCTCCTGCCATTGTAATGAAGTGTTTTTACTGCTGTTTTTGGACAGACTCTCATGTTAGCTGCCATATATGTGAGAAACAAGATGAGCTCAGACGTAGATATTCCACAAATAGATCATCCATTGGATTGAGATATGAAAAAATGTTGTGTACTGTGATAGGGCAACATTAGACTGAGATATGTAAACAAGTTAAAAAAAAAAAAAAAAAAAAAGTTATGCGTTTACACTGAAACAAAATGCAAATTTCTTATGGCTCCAGTGTGGTAAACTGCCACAGAGGCAGATTACTTAATCCAGCAGTTACAGATCCATGTTTATTTTGATCATGGTGGCCAAAACTTGTTGACGGGTAGAATGGTGTAACATGGAGAGTTAACGATTTGTTGGTGTGTAGAATGGTGTAACAAGAAGACTGAACGATGTGTTTGACGGGTTAGAATGGTGTAACAAGAAGAGTTAACGATGTGTTGGTGGGTAGAGTGGTGTAACACAAAAGAGTTAACGATGTATTGACGGTAGAATGGTGTAAACAGAAGAGTTAACGATGTGTTGGTGGGTAGAGTGGCGTAACAAGGAAAGTTGACGATCACTTCTCATGGAAAGATCACACTCCGGGTGAATAAAAAAGTGTGTTGCCGATTTTTCCCCCCGAGAGGGAAGGCATGTGGGAGGAGTTGGGCGGCTTCCTTGTGGGAGAAAGTGCAATGATTGATTGGTTGATTAAGAGAGAGAGAGAGAGAGAGAGAGAGAGAGAGAGAGAGAGAGAGAGAGAGAGAGAGAGAGGGGATGTATTCAAGAAGAGCAACGTCCCAATTGAAGAGGTGGATAAACAACATAAAAACAGCGCGTACTATCGAAATCGGACATTGGTAATGAAACAAAAGGAAGTAAACAACAGAACTATGAGTAATATCTAGATCGTCTTTCAAATGTTTTGAATAAGTAAAACGCCGATAGAGTGTGAATTTTCGGCGACAATGCAAAAACAGGTATAGGCAGAGATTCTCCAGACTATGTGGATTCCGGGAGTATGAATTTTGTTGCGAAATGAGGCAGAAGTCGACGGACGCGGGCACTTCAAGTTCAAGACAGTGACACCGAGACACGCCATTGGGATTAAGGGTACAGATGTACTGATAGTGTTGTGCTGTGACTGTGCAAAGGGTACAGATGCACCGATAGTGTTTGTGTTATGACTGTGCGAAATGATCGACTTCCATCATTCGTGTCCACTGATTAATATGCGTGACGAGAGTGACCAGAGAGCAGAAGCAAAAACGAGTGTTTCATTCCTCATCGACGGGAAGAAAGTGATATTAGTCGTCGTGTGTTGAAAAGCGCCCTAGTAATAAGCAACCTACAAAACGGCTAGCACGTTTCTGCCCAAAGGAAGATGAACACCGATATCCAATCCTTTCTAACGTGTACAGAAAACAACGCGTTGACGGGGTCGCAATGAAAGATGACTTTGTAGAGATGCGACAAGAGATCACAACAACTCAACTACTACTTTCATGGAAAAAAGTGTCCACTTTACAGGGCCGACTATTTGACATGGAGGCTAAGAAAGACAGGGCTGATGAGCAAATTCAACAGCTGAAAAAAGAAACAGGTATGTTGAATTGTACATTAAGCACCACTAAGGGAAAAAGACAACAATGATCTGAAGCAGTACTTGCGTCGATGCCACTTACGTGTTTTTTCGTGTAGCAGAGCCTGAAAGAGAGTCAGTAGAAGACTGTGACGAAAGTCTGTGACATCTTTCACTGACGTCGTCGGCATCAACATCAAGCCCTGTCACATCGTGGTGGCCCACCGAACTGGCAGAAGAAGCAGCGACAAAACTGCGGCCTATCCGGTACGGTTCTTTGACCGAAAGCTGAGGGAGCAAGTACTGGAGAACCGGAGGCGCCAGAAGGGGAAGGGGACGAGCATGGGGGAAGACCTTACCGCAGCCAACTACGCACTTCTCTGCAGTGCCATAGAACACTCGGCTGCTATGTTCGGGGGAGTTCGGGAGGACAAATCCTAGCCAAAGTAAGAAACGGACAGATCTTGAGGCTGAACATTCACACTGATGTAGATGTGGCTTTCAGACGTGTCATGTCTTCAGGTGATATCAGTGTTGATGAGGACGACAGGCAAGATCACCGTCAGCACTCTTCACAGCTTGAAGCTGCTAAACTGGGACAACATGTAAATATTCCATATTCCGTACAGCATTTCTTGTGCCAAGAGATAGTACTTATGTTTAAATAATACTGTCTTCTTCTTCTTCTTCTTCTTCTTCTCTTCTCTCTCTCTCTCTCTCTCTCTCTCTCTCCTCTCTCTCTCTCTCTCTCTCTCTCTCTCTCTCTCTCTCTCTCTCTCTCTCTCTCTCATGCACAGAAAACGAAATTCATGCTTAAAACAACTCGACAAAAACGTCAAAATCTTCCTGATAATTTTTCTGTTCTTTACTCAAATGACAAAAAGATTGAAGAAACTAATAACCATAAAGTTCTTGGAGTTGTCATTGATAATAATTTGTCACGGTCAGATCATATTACAAGGATATGTAACATTATCTCTAAAAAGATCTATCAACTCTCTAAGTAAAAACATTCTTGAATCTACAGAGTCGAAAAAATGTTCTTCTGTGCTTACATTGAATCTTACATAAATTATGTTTTAACTGTTTGGGATTCAGCAAGCAATAATAGCATGAAACCTCTAGTAAGTCTACATAGACGAGCCTTGAAATTGATTCTTTTTTAAAGCCGTCGACTCTGTTAGCGTCTGATTATAAGGTATTGAATATTTTGCCATTAAAAATGAAATTAGAGTATAACAAAGCTGTTTTCATGTTCAAAATATTGTCCGGAAGAGTACCACACTCCCTTACTAATATGTTTTCCAACAAAGAGTAATAACCATTCGTCTAGGATAGTACCACCGCGTCCCAGAATTGATCTCTTTTAAAACTAGTCTGATTTACTCCGGGAGTTGTTTGTGGAATGCCATTATTAATAAAAATCGACGTTAATATCAGTCTCAACATGTTAACAGAAAGGTATCACTCGTTATTATTAACTGAACTAGGAAACAAAAGTCCATGAGTCGGATTGTTTAACCCATGTCGATTTTCCCTCTTCTTTTTTCTTGTTGTTTTGATGTTGGGTGGGGGGGGGGTGGGTGGGGGTGGGGCTGCTGTTTTGCTGTGATGGTTATTTCTGGTGTTTTCAGCTCATTGTTCTTTATTGCATGACTTGATTTTGATACTACCCTTCTTTCATTGTATTTTGTCATTTGTGATGTGGCAGATTTTGGTTCTCTCTCTCTCTCTCTCTCTCTCTCTCTCTCTCTCTCTCTCTCTCTCTCTCTCTCTCTCTTCATGTTTCTTATCTGTCTCATCCGATGCACGAAGACTGATTGTTTCCTCACTCAAACGATTCTTATGCGCACTGCCGTGTGACTAGTCTTCACAACTAAATGTTTGAAAATACGTGCTATCCACCTTGATTGAACAACCGTGATTGCTCGCTCTCTCTCTCTCTCTCTCTCTCTCTCTCTCTCTCTCTCTCTCTCTCTCTCTCTCTCTCTCTCTCTCTCTCTCTCTCTCTCTCTCTCTCTCTCTCTCTCTCTCTCTCTCTCTCTCTCTGGGCTCTCTCTCTCTCTCTCTCTCTCTCTCTCTCTCTCTCTCTCTCTCTCTCTCTCTCTCATTTTGTCATCCGATGTTGATCTTCTTCCTTCTCTTGTCGTACTTGAAGTTGGGGGGGGGGGGGGGGGTGGGGGGGGGGGGGGGGGGGGGGGGGGGGGGGGGGGGGACGTGTATGGAATTGTTTGCTGCTGAGTTGGGCATGTCTGGTGTCTTTCAACTTTTTTTTTTTTTTTTTTCTTCATTGTAGTTTGTCGTTTTTGATGTGCCAATTTTTGATATGCTTTCTCCTCCTCCTCTTCTTTCTCTTCTTCTTCTTTCTTCTTCTTCTTCTTCTTCTTCTGTCTCTCCTTGTGTCAGAGACTCCGTCTCTTTATTCTGTGTCTCCAAGTCCCCCACCTCTCTCTCTTTTGTGTCGCTCTCCATCCCTCCCTCTCTCCCACACTCTCTTCCTCTAGTTATATTGTGCATTCTCTTATTCTAAATTGCTATGTATTCATTATTGTTATGAGTTTTATATGCAGTTCGATGCAATGATTTCTTCCACGTATTTATTGTTGAGGGCTGGATGAAAAAAAACCACTGACTTGTGCTTATTCTTTTCCCTCATTAAACAACATTTCGTTCTCTCTCTCTCTCTCTCTCTCTCTCTCTCTCTCTCTATATATATATATATATATATATATATATATATATATATATATCAAAATACCACTAAAATGCCTAATAAAATTCTTAAAATGCTCGACCCCTTGGGGAGCAACATCTCTGTTAAAAAAAAATACAAAAACCAAACAGAACTGAGCAAATATATTTGGAGACTTAAAGACAAAAAAATCAACTATAACATATCCTGGAAAATCATAAAAAGGGCATCACCATACAACAACATTTCTAAAAGATGCAACCTATGTTCAACAGAAAAATGGTTAATACTATGCAAACCACACTTAGCAACTCTAAATACTAAAGTAGAAATAGTAAACAACTGCAGGCACAAATGGAAATCGTTGTCAGCAAACGCACCCTAACTGTAAACAACCTGAAAACCGAACAACACGTGCAGCCAATCCGCACGTGTAAACAGTAACATTGAGCCATATAACACCGGCAGTAGACAACCCAAACCATCCTGACGAGAGCCAGCGCTCGAAACAGAGCTGTCGATTTTAAAACTTCCTTTTACCATCCTATTTTTTAACCATATATATATATATATATATATATATATATATATATATATATATATATATATATATATATATCTTAACTGAACTGTTTAATCTTTTTTTAGCTGTGTTGCAGATTTACTTATTTTGAGTTTTAATGGTTTTATGATCTCTGTCTCAGTGTTCAATTGTTTCGATTCATGTAATTTTGTTCACATTGGATGTGATATAAATGCTAAATTCTCTCTCTCTCTCTCTCTCTCTCTCTCTCTCTCTCTCTCTCTCTCTCTCTCTCTCTCTCTCTCTCTCTCTCTCTCTCTCTCCCCCCCCCCCCCCCCCCCCCCCCCCCCGATGAAAGTATTTCTTTTTATGTGCCAGTACAGAGAATGTGCATGATTTCTCTGTAAGTGTTTAATTGTTTTATCCATTTATTTTTGCACTGTCTGAGTTAGAGTCTCTCTCTCTCTCTCCTCTCTCTCTCTCTCTCTCTCTCTCTCTCTCTCTCTCTCTCTCTCTCTCTCTCATCTCTAACCCCCCCCTCTCTCCCCCCCTCCCTCTCTCTCTCAAATTATTACCCCCCCCCCCCCCCCCCCCCCCCCCCCCCCCCCCCCCCCCCCCCCCCCCTCTTGTTGAAAGTATTTTTTTATGTGCCTGTACAGAGAATGTGCATGATTTCTCTGTAAGCGTTTAATTGTTTTATCCATTTATTTTTGCACTGTCTGAGTCCTGAGTTGAGAGACAAAGATTCTCTGCTCTCTCTCTCTCTCTCTCTCTCTCTCTCTCTCTCTCTCTCTCTCTCTCTCTCTACTATACATACTAATTGTTGTACGTTTTAGTACATTTCCATTTCAAATTATTACATTTAATGCATTAAATTACCATCAGTCACTGTTGTTCCCTTAAATACTCTCTCTCTCTCTCTCTTTCTCATGTCTCTACGAAAATGATTACATGTTGTGACTTGCTCTCAAATTCTCTCTCTCTCTCTCTCTCTCTCTCTCTCTCTCTCTCTCTCTCTCTCTCTCTCTCTCTCTCGGGTACATTTCCAGATATTTCCCAAGCTCAGCCCATCTCCCACCCCCACTCTCTCCTCCCCCTTCATTATTATTATTTTCATTTTTATTTATTTTATTTTATTTGTTTGTTTATTATTGTTAATGTTTTTTTTTAATGTTCATTTCTCTTCTATTTTCACTCGATGTTCCATTATGATTGCATGACCGCCTTGTTTGCTTGTTTGCTTTCTTACATTATTTCATTTCACTGCTTGTTGTAGTCCCTACTCAGGGCGAGGACTGGATGTAAAAAGTACGTCAGTGCTTATCTATTATCCTCGTAAATAAAGAATTTTGTTTTGTTGTGTTGTCTCTCTCTCTCTCCTAAACATGCTAAATTCCATGTGCATGTAGAGAAAATGCCTATTTAGAGCTTGAATGGTGTACGATTTTTGCCTCAGTGGTCAGGTGCTTTGATCCATGTATTTCTGTACAGATTGTGTTTGATACAAATGTGATATTATCTCTCTATGTCTGTGTCTCTGTCTCTGTCTCTCTCTCTCTCTCTCTCTCTCTCTCTCTCTCTCTCTCTCTCTCTCTCTCTCCATAATTATTGAATTGTATAGTTTCATATTCAAATGCAGAGACTGTGCCTGATTAAATGCTATAATTTGTTTCAACCCTGACTTCTTTGATTCCATACTGATTCACTTTGATCAATCCATTTTTGAATTGACTGTGTCTGATGTAAATGACACTAGGCCGGGCCAAATCTTGTTCTCCCTTGTTCACCTAAATCCTCAAACTAGCAGCTCCAGCAATTACAGATACGTTAACATACATCTTCAATTTATGCATCGACAAAAAAATCATTTTCCCGATAGTTCAAAAAAAAAAAGCGAAAGTCATACCTATCTACAAATCAGGTGACAACTCAGACCCTGCAAACTACAGACCAATCTCAATCACTTCCACTCTTTTCCAAACCTTTGAAAAAACACATAACAAACACACATTACACCACCTTAATACTTACCACTTGCTTCATCCAAGACAGTCCGGGTTCCGACACAACCATTCATGCCACACAGCCCTAATCAACCTCGTTGATGACTGGCTAAATAGCATTAACAACAACAGATATTGTGGTGTCCTATTTATTGATTTCAAAAAAGCATTTGATGTGATAGACCATAACCTTCTTCTCAGAAAATTGAAATTGTATGGCTTATCCACAAAAACTCTTACGCTTTTTGCTCTCATCTCACAAATAGGCAACAATGTGTGAAAATTAATACAAATTTCTCTTCATTTCAAACACTTTCCTATGGCGTCCCACAAGGCTCTATCCTGGGTCCCTTACTGTTCACCATTTACATCAATGATCTACCTCTCTATATTACATCCACCTGTGAACTCTTTGCTGATGATACAACAATACACACAAATCATTCTGATGTTACTGTTCTTGCACAAACTTTACAAGAAAGTGCAAATGACCTCGTAAGATGGACTGAATTAAATCACATGTCACTTCACCCTCAAAAAACTAAATCCATGCTTATCACAACTAGGCAAAAAAGACAAAATCTCACTATTAAGTTCCCTCCTGTACATCTTAAAAATGTACCAGTTGAACAGGTTACATTCCTCAAAGTGCTAGGAATAACAATTGATAACAATATTAGTTGGCAAACTCACATAACCTCACTGTGCAGCAAAATTTCGCAGAAAGTTTATCAACTCTCCCAGAATCAAACGCTTCCTCGACCTGCATTCACGCAAGCTCTTTTTCCAGTCTCATATCCAATCATACATAGACTATGGATCTACTCTATGGGACTCTGCTAGCGCTAACACCCTCAAACCATTGCTAAGCCTACACAAGCGAGCACTCAAATTAGTCCTCCTAAAAAGCAGTAGTCTTCTGGACTCGGACTATATAAAGATTCAAGTTCTCCCCTTAAGTCTGAGATTAGAATACAACAAAGGGATCATAATGCACAAGATTGTGTCTGGGAAGGCACCCTCAACATTAGTTCACAGATTCTCAATTAATTCCTCAAGGACTCTACCCAAACTTCATGTCCCTGTTCCTAGAATTGATTTATTCAAATCCAGTTTAACATATTCAGGTTCCTGTCAATGGAACTCGCTCCCTGAATCAACCAACCAAACAACACCAATGCATAGCAACCTTCAAACACCATTATTTCAACCATCTTATGTGCCAATACTTGCATACTTCGCCATAAATCCACCACCAACCACCAACACCCTCTTTGCCTTTTGTATGACCCTGACTATTTAGAAAGTGTTTTGTACTTGAAATGCACATGTTATTCCGTTTAATAAGTATGCTGCTGTATACGCGCGCGCGCGCGCGCGCGCGCGCGCGCGCGCGCGCGTGTGTGTGTGTGTGTGTGTGTGCGCGCGCGCACGTGTGTGTTTCCTACTTTTACCTGCAATCTTTTCATTATGTTGTTATGCTTGTATGCTTGTATTCTTATGCACACACACTCTCTCTCTCTCTCTCTCTCTCTCTCTCTCTCTCTCTCTCTCTCTCTCTCTCTCTCTCACACACACACACACACACACACACACACACACACACACACACACATACACAGTTCTGTTGGAATGACTTGATTTATTATCTATATGACATCCCCCCCCCCCCCCCCCCCCCCCCCCCCCCCCCCCCCCCCCCCCGACGTGGTGACTGGGCCATCATTATGCATCTCCCCCCGATTTGTGCTTATTTTCATTTTTTTCCCCCTGGTGCTTCAAATTGCTTGTCTTGCATCTCCTTGGAATGTTTTGATTGTCAGATTGTTCTAACGCTCTTTCCCCGCCCCCTCTCTCGCCTCTTTGTCCCTCTCTCCCTCTCGCTCTCTGTCGCCCCTTCCTGCACTCCTTTCGCTCCTTCTCTCTCTCTCTCTCTCTCTCTCTCTCTCTCTCTCTCTCTCTCTCTCTCTCTCTCTCTCTCTTTTTTTTTTTTTTTTTTTTTCGTTTTGTATCGTATTGTAGTTCTAGTCACTTTTTGCATGCTTCTTAGCAGCACATCAGTGCTATCTATCTATATCCTCGTAAATAAAGAATTTTGTCTTGTCTTGTCTTGTCTTATCTTGTCTCTCTCTGTGCATAGGTGTGCGTCAGATCAACGATACATCGCCGTAGGGCGTACAGTCTTTGGTCAGATGGAGCAGTTGGAGGATATTGGTAGGGGTGGTGATGTGGTTATGGTAGAGAGAGAGAGAGAGAGAAAGAGAGAGAGA
>JADBJO010025160.1:12500-24144 GCA_016801955.1 Conus betulinus
CCAAATGGCCTTAGGGACTGTCAGAGGTTCGCCTTGCCTGAGGCACAGCATGATAGAAAGCGGAGCCTATCCCTCTGCTTTCACTGTCTAACATTCCCTGATCTGAATCAGGTGCCCATTATAGCTGGATAGGCGGAGAGGGTTTTCAAGCCGAAAAAGAAAAATCCGACCTTACGGGAGGTTGGAACTCAAGACTATCAGTCCCGCAGGTACACACTTTAACAACTTGACCACAAGGCCCTCTGCGATTAGCTGGGCGATGGTGCAACTGAACCTGAAAGTGCTCATGTAAATCCCTATTTTGAACCTGAAAGCACTCATGTCAATCCCTATCTTAAACCTGAAGCTGCGCATGTCAATCCCTAACAACCTCAAACTGCTCAGCTGGATCCCTATGTCAAAACCTGAAACTGTTCATATTAATCGCTGTCTTAGACATGAAACTGCTCTTGTCAGTCCCTATCTTAGACCTGAAAACTGCTCATGTAAATTCCTATCTTAAACCTAAAACTGATCTTGTCATCCCTATCTTAAACCTGAAATGCTCTTGTCAATCCTTATCTTAAACCTAAACTGCTCTTGTCAATCCCTATCTTAAACCTGAAATGCTCTTCTCAATCACTGCTCTTGTCAGTCTCTATCTTAAACCTGAAACTGCTCTTGTCAATCACTGCTCTTGTCAATACCTATCTTAAACCTGAAATGCTCTTGTCAATCACTGCTCTTGTCAATCTCTATCTTAAACCTGAAATGCTCTTGTCAGTCACTGCTCTTGTCAATCTCTATCTTAAACCTAAAACTGCTCTTGTCAATCGCTATCTTAAACCTAAAACTGCTCTTGTCAATCGCTATCTTAAACCTGAAAGTGCTCTTGTCAATCGCCATCTTAAACCTGAAAAGTGCTCTTGTCAATCTCTATCTTAAACCTAAAACTGCTCTTGTCAATCGGTATCTTAAACCTGAAATGCTCTTCTCAATCGCCATCTTAAACCTGAAAGTGCTCTTGTCAATCTCTATCTTAAACCTAAAACTGCTCTTGTCAATCGCCATCTTAAACCTAAAACTGCTCTTGTCAATCGCTATCTTAAACCTGAAAGTGCTCTTGTCAATCGCCATCTTAAACCTGAAAGTGCTCTTGTCAATCCCTATCTTAAACCTGAAATGCTCTTCTCAATCACTGCTCTTGTCAATCTCTGTCTTAAACCTGAAACTGCTCTTGTCAATCACTGCTTGTCAATACCTATCTTAAACCTGAAATGCTCTTGTCAATCACTGCTCTTATCAATCTCTATCTTAAACCTGAAATGCTCTTGTCAATCACTGCTCTTGTCAATCTCTATCTTAAACCTAAAACTGCTCTTGTCAATCGCCATCTTAAACCTAAAACTGCTCTTGTCAATCGCTATCTTAACCTGAAAGCGCTCTTGCCGCTCGCTATCTTAAACCTAAAACTGCTCTTGTCATCTCTATCTTAAACCTAAAACTGCTCTTGTCAATCGCTATCTTAAACCTGAAAGTGCTCTTATCAATCGCCATCTTAAACCTGAAAGTGCTCTTGTCAATCTCTATCTTAAACCTAAAACGGCTCTTGTCAATCGCTATCTTAAACCTAAAACTGCTCTTGTCAATCGCTATCTTAAACCTGAAAGTGCTCTTGTCAATCGCTATCTTAAACCTGAAAGTGCTCTTGTCAATCGCTATCTTAAACCTAAAACTGATCTTGTCAATCGCTATCTTAAACTTAAAACTGCTCTTGTCAATCGCTATCTTTAAACCTGAAAGTGCTCTTGTCAATTGCCATCTTAAACCTAAAACTGCTCTTGTCAATCGCTATCCTAACCTGAAAGTGCTCTTACCGCTCGCTATCTTAAACCTAAAACTGCTCTTGTCAATCGCTATCTTAAACCTGAAAGTGCTCTTGTCAATCGCTATCTTAAACCTAAAACTGCTCTTGTCAATCGCTATCTTAAACCTAAAACTGCTTTTGTCAATCGCTATCTTAAACCTAAAACTGCTCTTGTCAATCGCTATCTTAAACCTAAAACTGCTTTTGTCAATCGCTATCTTAAACCTAAAACTGCTCTTGTCAATCGCTATCTTAAACCTAAAACTGCTTTTGTCAATCGCTATCTTTAACCTAAAACTGCTCTTGTCAATCGCTATCTTAAACCTAAAAAACTGCTCTTGTCAATCGCTATCTTTAACCTAAAACTGCTCTTGTCAATCGCTATCTTAAACTAAAACTGCTCTTGTCAATCGCTATCTTAAACCTAAAAACTGCTCTTGTCAATCCGTATCTTAAACCTGAAACTGCTCATGCCAATCCTTGTCTTAAATCTGGGAGTGCTCATGCCAATCCCTATCTGTCTCTTCCCCCATCTATCTCTTCACCCCCTGTCTCAATCCCCCTACATGGTGTTTCCCAGAGATCTGTCGTGGGTCCAGTTTTATTTCCAGGTTCTATCTACAATTATGATATTCCTTTGCACGGATATCACATCCTTGTCGGAATCACAGCCTAGACGTATAGAATACGTGTTGACTGGCACGGATAGGGTGAGATGACATTATCATTGAATCGAAGATAGCCAGAGTTTTCAACACAGTAACCACCATTTGGGATTGGTTGCCCAAATAGGACTGCAACACACATGTCATACTCTTGACTAAAAAAAAAAAAAGATATAGGTTTGCACATTATACTCTGTATAATTCAAAGAAAAAATACAATTGTGGTATTTACATTTTTTATACGACAAATCGAATCTAATCATTCTGACCATCATTTCAAAAAATTCACTTTTATGGTGATAAATAGAAATGTCGAATGTAAAACTAAAAGTGACTAAAACAAACGTATGTGTACCAACACCCATGTGTGTGTGTGTGTGTGTGTGTGTGTGTGTGTGTGTGTGTGTGTGTGTGTGTGTGTGTGTGTGTGTGTGATGTCTCTTTTGTATGTGTGTGTGTTGTGTGTGTGCGCGCACGCGCGCGCGTGTGTGTATGTGCGTGTATGCATGCGTGTATGTGTGTGTGTGTGTGTGTGTGTGTGTGTGTGTGTGTGTGTGTGTGTTCTCTCTCTCTCTCTCTTGTGTGTGTGTGTGTGTGTGTGTGTGTGTGTGTGTGTGTGTGTGTGTGTGTGTGTGTGTGTGTTAGAACAGGAACTCCCCACAGCGTCTACATGACGCTGTGCCGTGTTGTGTCAGGTTGCTGAAATATTCCAGACATTCGGTGCGCTTGTTCAGCTTTCAGCATCAAGGGCAGATCAATAGAGCTTGTGCCACTGTCTGATCTCTTTGTGAGAGAGACAAGAAAAGGGAGGGAGAGTGGAAGAACGACAGGTATACAGAGAGAGAGAGAGAGAGAGAGAGAGAGAGAGAGAGAGAGAGAGAGAGAGAGAGAGCAAAAGAGAGAGAGGTTTTACGAATAAAAACAGCGAACTTGAATTTTATAGGGCAATGGATTGGTATAAATACTTTTAATACCCAACCTGCTGGGCAAACAGAACAAAGAAAGCACACACAAAACCGCATGACACTAGAAACATCGACATATCAACACATGTATCGATACATGTAGAGGAACAACATAAAGAACAGAAAATGACGTGAACACAAGTGGGGTGTAGGGGTGGAGAGAGAGGGGGGGGGGGAAACAAACAGACAGTCTCAGAGAGAGAGAGAGAGAGAGACAGACAGACAGACAGACAGACAGACAGACAGACAGACAGACAGACAGGCAGACAGATGGGCAGACAGACAGAAATAGAGGGAAGACAGAGGAAGACACTGATATGTGAATTGAGACATTTACACACAACACACCCCACCACACCCCCGCCCCCACACACAAGGAGAGGGAGGAGTAACAGAGAGAGAGAGAGAGAGAGAGAGAGAGAGAGAGAGAGAGAGAGAGAGAGAGAGAGAGGGAGGAGGGACAGAGAGAGAGGAAGATGTGAAGGGAGACAGACAGACAGACAGACAAGGAGGGAGGGTTAAGCAGCGGTAGTAGATTGTATGAATAGTTGAAGGATGAATAGTTGGGCGAATCAATGAATAGATAATGGATTATTCGGAACTGGTGAACAATACCGTATCGTTATGCATTATGATATCGAACAAAACGGAACGGTACTATATCATATTGGCTGCAGCAAATGCATTATGCAAACCATGAATTAACTATTCTTCTGCATTTAAAAGACTGATACAGAATCAATGAAACCTGTTTAATAACATCAGGTTTCATGGATGGCATCAATAAGCTTAGTTTAAATACAGAACCTCCCCTATGACATGAAGATTTGAGAAACGTTTCATTCATTTCTTCCCAGCAGAAAACAGAAAGCATCAAATCTGTTTTTTCTGTTTTTACTTTCTTTCTTTCTTTCTTTCTTTCTTTTTCCTTTTCTTTCTTTTCTTTCTTTTTTTTTCTTTCTTTCTTTCTTTCTTTCTTTCCTTTTCAGACAACTTTTGACAACTTCCTCATAAATGGCAATCTAACAATACTCATAAATAAAGCCGTGTAGTTTCAAATCTACATCTAAAATCTAGTCATAAACAATAAACCAATTCACGCTGCAAGCCTTGAGTTGAGCAAAACCATTGTCATATAAAAGTAACTGCACATCTGACATCTACTCCTTCCACCAGTGTATGTCAATCATATACTATTTCAAACGCATTTAAAGGTAACCAACATCCATCCATTTGTGGAAGTTAGTATCATGCAACCGAGCCAAAAGTGGACTTGACAAAAATACACAGGTTGATCATATCTTTTATTTCATTGCACCTTTTGCGGATCATCTATTGTATCAGTATGGAAGAGTATAAAAAAATCTCATAGACTGCAAGTGTTCCTCAACAAACTGAAATACAAACGTAAAGTTGACGAGTATATTAACTGAAAAAAATGTATATGATGATATCACTTCCACGTGGCTCGTATATGAGCTTGTGTGTTTGGAGACCTAGATATAATTACGAATGCGTATTGACTGGGTACGTTGTGTTATGGTCGATATTATCATAGCCCTTTAGAATCCTTATTATGTTGCCCAGCACAAACCCAGTGGATAAGCATTAAGAGCGGGCAAACACAAACCATGATATATCCATCAGCCTCATACATATTAGAAAGAATCTGGCCTCCTGAAACTTGATTACACTGCTTTTATACATGTTGACTTTTAAGTAAAGTGGAGAAATAGTGCAATGCACAATTATTTAGCTATGTCTTCTGTCCCACAACAATTTCTGTCGATAAAATAACATCATCAGCTAATAGGAGAATAAGCAATTGTAACAATTTCAGTTTATAACAGGATATTTAAGATAATGACGTCAATGTTTTCCCTCAGTTCTCATCCCAATACATGAATAAAAACAGAACAAAACAGGGCCACATACGTCTCCCTGTCTCACTCCAAATGTGCATCTAATGTCATCAAGTGCGTTCAGTGCCAAATCCTTCTGTACATATTTTTATTCATCTTGCGTACAATTAAGCAGTTTAGCATTGATACCATTTGCATCATTGAGAGAGAGAGAGAGAGAGAGAGAGAGAGAGAGAGAGAGAGAGAGAGAGAGAGAGTTAAACGTCGTATAACCTGACTTTCATCTACATTTTTCGGAGCATGGTCAAACGGGATCAGCTGCAGTTATAGACAGCATCAATAGAACTGGCTTTAAAAAAAATGGAACGGTACAGTTTTTCGTAGAAAGGTTTTAAAAAGAATCTCTCTCTCTCTCTCTCTCTCTCTGTGTGTGTGTGTGTGTGTTGTGTGTGTGTGTGTGTGTGTGTGTGTGTGTGTGTGTGTGTGTGTGTGTGTGTGTGTGTGTGTGTGTGCGCGTGCGTGCGTGCGTGCGTGTGTGTGTGTGTGTGTGTGTGTGTGTGTGTGCGCGCTCTCTCTCTCTCTCTCTCTCTCTCTCTCTCTCTCTGTTCGAGCGAGCGTGCGTGCATGCGTGCGAGCGTGCGTGCGTGCGTGCGTGCGTGTGTGTGTGTGCCGTGACATGAACAGACCAAGAGCCCATCATTTTTTCATTCAGCAACAAAACTGAAAGAATGGAGCACAAAGGTGACACGTGAGTGCTGACGGCTTCGTATTAGGTGGCACGTTTTTTCTCCCCTTTCAGCTGAATCACATGGCCTTTTCAAACATTCTGGATCGTGGAACGACTGACTGCCTCCGGTGGAAGGTGGTTCGTGCATGTTGCCTCTATCCATCAAAGGACAAAGTATTTTGTCTCTTGGAGAAAGAAAAGAACAAAAACAAAGAAATGACATAAGATGTCTATCTATCTATCTATCTATCTATCTATCTATCTATCTATCTATCTAAGAACGAAACAAAGAAATGACATAAGACAGACGTCTATCTATCTATCTATCTATCTATCTATCTATCTATCTATCTATCTATCTATCTACCTAACCAGTTAGCTACAAAGGGATGGGAAAAAAGAAATAAGGAATGAAAGGGGTTTTTTTTTTTTTTTTTTTTAAGGGAGTAAATGGGAGTACATGCACGTGTTGTGCTGTGCTGTCTTGTATTGTGAAGTACTTCACTGTACTGTGATGTGCTGAGCTGAACTATTTTGTACTGTACTATGCTGTACTGTTCTGTACTGTGCTATGCTGTATTGCCCTGCGCTGTGCTGTGTTGTACTGTGCTTTGCTGTATAGTATTATGCTGTGCTGTACTGAACGAAGCTGTAATGTACTGTGCTGTACTGTACTGTGCTGTTCTATACTGCACTGTGCTGTACTTGCTGAACTGTACTGTACGATGCTGTACTGTACTGTACTGTACTGTGTTGTACTGTACTGTGCTGTACTTGCTGTGCTGTACTGTGCTGTACTGTACTGTACTGTGCTGCTGTGCTGTACTGTACTTACTGTGCTGTACTGTACGATGCTGTGCTGCACTGTGCTGTACTGTGCTGTACTGTACGATGCTGTGCTGTACTGTGCTGTACTGTACTGTACTGTACTGTATGCTGTGCTGTGCTGTACTGTACTGTACTGTGCTGTACTGTACTGTACTGTGCTGTGCTGTACTGTACTGTACTGTGCTGTACTGTACGATGCTGTGCTGTGCTGTACTGTACTGTACTGTACTGTACTGTGCTGTGCTGTGCTGTACTGTACTGTGCTGTACTGTACTGTGCTGTGCTGAACTATACGATGTTGTGCTGTACTGTACCGTACTGTGCTGTACTGTACTGTACTGTACTGTACTGTGCTGTACTGTACTGTACTGTGTTGTGCTGTACTGTACTGTAGTGTACTGTACTGTGTTGTGCTGTACTGTACTGTACTGTACTGTACTGTGCTGTGCTGTACTGTCATGTACTGTGCTGTGCTGTACTTGCTGTACTGTACGATGCTGTGCTATAATGTATTGTACTATGCTATGCTGTGCTGTGCTTGCTGTGTTGTAATGTACTGTGCTGTGCTGTACTTGCTGTGCTGTACTGTACGATGCTGTGCTGTGCTGTACGATGCTGTGCTGTACCGTGCTGTCCTATACTGTACTGTGCTGTACTGCATTGTGCTGTGCTGTGCTGCACTGTACTTTACAATACTGTGCTGTACTTTACTGTGCTGTACTTCAATTAATTGTGCTGTACTACAACAGCCCCGCACTGTACTGTGTGTTGTACCGTGCTGTAGTGTTTCGCGCTGTATTGTGCTGTGCTGTGCCTTGCTGTACTGTATTGCGCTGGACTGTACTGTGACGTGCTGTAGTGTGCTGTGCTGTACTGTGCTGCAGTGTACTGAGCTGTGCCGTGCTGTTGTCTGTGCTATGGAATACTGTGTCATGTTGTGCGGTGGTGCTGTGTTGTACTGAACTGTACTGTAATGTGCTGTACTGCGCTGTACTCTATTGTACTGTGCTGTGCTGTACTGAACTGTGCTGTACTGTACTGTGCTGTGTTTTTTTCTATACTGTTCTGTACTGTGCTGTGCTGTGCTTAGCTGTACTGTGGTGTGCTGCACTGTACTGTACTGTGCTGTAATGTGTTATACTTTACTGTGCTGTACCTTCCTGTGCTGTACTTTACGGCGTTTGTCACACTGCAGTCCTGCACTGTCTTTTTTTTACTGCGCTGTGCTGTGCTATACTATACTGGCCTCTGCCATACTGTACTGCGCTGTGCAGTTATATATCATGCTATGCTGAGCGGTGCTGTGTTTTCCTGTGCTGTGCTGTGCTGCGATGTACCATGCTGTGCTGTGCTGCGCTGTGTTGTATTGTACTGGGCTGTGTCATGTTCAGCTGTACTGTGCAGAGTTATACTTTGCTCTGCTGTGCTGTGCTGTATTTGCTGTGTTGTATTGTACTGGGCTGTGCCATGTTCAGCTGTACTGTGCAGAGTTATACTTTGCTCTGCTGTGCTGTGCTGTATTTGCTGTGTTGTATTGTATTGGGCTGTGCCATTAGCTGTACTGTTCAGTCTTATATTGTGGCAAACTGTGCTGTACTGTGCAGAGGTATACTTTGTTCTGCTGTGTTGTGCTGTGCTGTGTCCTGTGCTTTACTCTGCTGTAAAGTGCTGTGCTAAGCTGTGCTATGCTCTTACTGTACTATACTGTGCTGTGTTATAGTAAACTGTTCTGCATTATGCTGTATTGTGTTGTGCTGTATTGTACTGTACTGCACTGCTCTGTTTCGTACTGTCTTTGATTTACTGTGCTGTGCAGTGCTGTGCCGTGCTGCACTGTGCTGTGCTGTGCTCTACTCTGCTGTGCTGTGCTCTACGCTGCTGTGCTGTGCTGTGCTCTACTCTGCTGTGCTGTGCTGTGCTGTGCTCTACTCTGCTGTGCTGTGCTGTGCTGCACTGTGCTGTGCTGTGCCATGCTGTGCTGTGCTGTGCTGTGCTGTGCTGTGCTGTGCCATGCTGTGCTGTGCTGTGCTGTGCTGTGCTGTGCTGTGCTGTGCTGCACTGTGCTGTGCTGTACTGTGCTGTGCTGTGCCATGCTGTGCTGCACTGTGCTGTGCTGTGCTGTGCTGTGCTGCACTGTGCTGTGCTGTGCTGCACAGTTTACATGTACCCGCATAATTTCCAAAATATAAAAGCCACGATTTTGAAATTGGGAACAGATTTAATTCATTATCTTGTTCCAACGTACATTGAATTTCATTGGGATCGAATGAACGGTTGTTGATTTACAGACAATTAAACAGAGGATGGGTCGAAATCAAAGTTCGCAAAATCTGTTCAGTTCACAAAATCATTTCAATAGTGGGTGTGGCCACCGCCATTGGCGAGACATTCCACGCGCGACGACTCCTCATCGAGTTGACCAGTGTTCTGATGACCCTCTGAGGGATTCTCTGCCATTCCAGTTGCAGCATTTGGAAGAGATCCTGGCGGTCTCTGGGGGAGGTGGATGGTTCTCCTTCACACGTCTCCCCAACTCATCCCACATATGCTCGATGGGATTGAGGTCGGGACTATACGCGGGAAGATCATCCTGTTGATGCCGGCCTGCACAATGAAGTTTTTCGGCCACCCGGGCCCTATGTGGCCGAGCATTGTCGTCTTGGAAGACTGCCATGGGTCCTATCCGTTGCATGGTCGGAACAACGAAAGGCGCCAGGATTTCATCCCGATAGCGGATGCCTGTGAGGTTTCCATCAATATGGTAGAGTGGTGTCTTGTGGTGGAGGCTGAAGGGCACCCCATACCATAACAGATCCTCCCCCCAAAGGCCCTGGTCTGGCGAACAGCTGCATCAATGTAACGTTCACCAACACGCCTCCAAACTCTAGTTCGGCCGTCATTGTGTTCAAGACTAAACCGCGACTCATCTGAAAAGAGGACCTGGGACCACTGTTGTTGGTTCCATCTCACATGACGATGGCAGAAAGCTCGGCGAGCCAGCCTATGGGCTGCTAGCAGTCGTGGTCGAACAGCTGGGCGACGTGATCTGAGGCCGAAGTGGTGAAGACGGTTTCGTATGGCTTGACGGCTGAGGATGGTGTTATTTGCCATACGAAGCTGCCTTTGGATGCTGGTGGGAAGTGGTATCCCGCTGCAATAGGGCCTGCCTCTCGATGAAACGATCTTCTCTGGGAGTAGTCTGCCTAGGCCGACCTGACCGTGGCCTCTCTTCAACGCTGTTGGTCGCCCTAAAACGCTGATTCAGTCTAACAATAACTGAATGATGCACACCAAGTCGTCGCGCCACTTCAGCCTTTGCAATGCCATCTTGTATCCACGCAATCGCCCTGGTTTTGTCAAAGGTGCTAAGTTTTCTTCGTGGTGGCATGGTGAGAAAAGGGCTGACAGTAACCAACCCCGCGCTTAAACAGCCAAAAGAAGGGGCATAAAACTCACTTGAGAGACTGCTCTTGCACGGGAAAAAAAGAATTTTTCATTTTACACATCTTGTGTCGCCAGCAAGCTTGATGCAAAACAGGCACAGTTAACGCAACTTTGCACTTTTTATCCCGCGCGGTAACGAGGTCACCAAGACCCCCGTGCGCGCACTACAGTTGACACAGGCTGGATTACACACTGCTGTGTGAGATTCCATCATTGGTTGCCGCATAAAAAAAAAAAAACAATGTTTTTTGAAGGGATGAATCAACCCCCTGTGTGCAAAGGGGAATTCCAGACGGTTTCCGTTTCGCTGGCGTCATCTGGCGCCAGTACCGTGAGATTTATTGGCAGTGTGCGGTGTGTGTGTGTGTGTTCGGTTCTGGTGATAGTGTGTGTGGTGTGGTGTGGTGTGGTGTGTGGTGTTAGGTGGGGTGGGGTGATGTGGTGTGGTGTGGTGTGGTGTGGTGTGGTGTTGGGTGGGATGGGGTGGAGTGGTGTGATGTGGTATGGTGTGGTTATGATGTGATGTGGGGTGGGTGGGGGTGGGGTGGGGTGGGGTGGGGTGGTGTGGTATGGCGTGGTTGTGGTCGTGGTTTGGTATGGTGTGGTGTGGTGTGGTATGGTGTGGAGTGGTGTGTTTTGGTGTTGTGTGGTATGATGTGTCTGTGGTTGTGGTTGTGGGTGTGGTGTGGTGTGGTGTAGGATGGTGTGGTGTGGTTGTGCTGTGGTGTGATGTGGTTGCAGTTTTGGTTGTAGTATAGTGTGGTGTGGTGTGCTTTGTTGTGTTGTGTTGTGCTGTGCTGTACTGCGCCGTGCTGTGCCGAGCTGTTCTGTTGTAATGTGTTGTATGGTGTTCCATTGTCTTCTGCTTTATGGAATCGTATTCAATGGTATTGTGTTCTTCTGCATTGTAACGCATTGTGTTGTCTTGTGTTGCATTCTGTTATATTTCATTGTGGTTGTATTGTTTTGCATTGCATCCAGCTGTAATATTCGTATTCCACTGTCCAGCTTGTTATTGTATTGCTCTGCATTACATTGTACTGTACTGTAATTTGTATATTGCATGGAGTATTGTTTCGTACTACATTGTATTGTATTCTCTTTCAATGTATGATACTGTATAGCATTTGCAAGATGCGGTATACAACCGGGAACGCATCAAATTGTATCATTTTACTTCCGCTGGCATGCCCGCTGTCCAAATCTAAAAGCGCTTTAACCAATCAAAAAGCTAACCTGTAATAATAACTTCCCTTTCTCTACAACCACACACACGCCCGCGCACGCCCACAAAATATAGATTACCA